>JADBJO010005128.1:30000-47500 GCA_016801955.1 Conus betulinus
GTGGATAGAGCCACGCCATCTAGCTCGATCCAAAGCTGTTTGTTCCCGTGTGTCAGGATTGATGTTAAACGCTTTCAAGGATGTTTTGAGAGCGTCTTCGAAGCGCTTCTCTGACCCCCATGGAACGTTTTCCTTGTTGCAGCTCATCGTAGAAGAGTCTCTTGGGTAGCCAGTGGTCTGGCATGCGAGCTCCATGGCCTGCCCATTGAAGCTGAGACAGCATCACGATGGTGTGGATGCTCGGCAGGCCTGCTTGGATTCTGTCCTGCCAATAAATGTTTGATAATGTTTTGAGGCAGGTGTGTGGAAGTGATGCACACAAAAGTGAACGGAAGATCCTTTAGAAAGCTAAATCAAACACAAAGCTGTTTGAATTTCTATGTGTTTTTTTTTTTAACTCCGTCTTTTAGTAATATGCACAACTGGACAGAAGCTGGACATGGAGAGTTTATCACATTTATGCCATGTTTTTTTTCCCAAAATGATATGATCTATCTATCTATCTATCTATCTATCTATCTATCTATCTATCTATCTATCTATCTATCTATCTATCTATCTACATCTAAGATATATCTATATATCTCTCTATCTCCACACACACACACACACACACACACACACCACACACACACACACACACACACACACACACACACACACACACAAGTTGTAAATATAACAGAACAAATAAAGTTTTTTTTTTTTAATTTCAGTCTATCTCGCACGCAAACACGTACCCTCCCTCCCTTCCCTACACAACATGTTAGCATGCACACATTCATATTCCCATTCCCACAAAGACACAAAGAGCATCATAGTTGGAGAGAACACCCAGACACTCACAAAACCACCACCACTCTCTTCAGCTGACTTCTCCCCCCCCCCCTTCCGCACACACACACACACACACACACACACACACACACACACACACACACACACACACACACACACACACTCACGTGGCCGTAGGTACATAGCTGCACAGCCACACTCGCGCAGGGCATGCGCACACTAGCACGCATGTATGGCTACACCATTTCTGTGTCAAAGATTGAAAACATGTATCATAAAAAGAAAAGGGGGGGGGGGGGGGGGGGGCGTTAGATTACAGATATATGATCATCTACTAGCAGACATGGGAACCATCGTAGTTCTTAAAAAAAATGCACCATTCATGTTGCCAGCTCCGAGGTCTTTCGTCCGCTGATTCGGATTCATCATAGGGGGGCACGGCTGGTTGTGTTGATGGTCCCTTGGCATCAAATGGAGATCGACCACAGTCTGTCATTCTATGGAGATCGACCACAGCCTGTCATTCTATAGAGATCGACCACAGCCTGTCATTCTATAGAGATCGACCACAGCCTGTCATTCTATGGAGACAGACCACAGCCTGTCATTCTATGGAGACAGACCACAGCCTGTCATTCTATGGAGACAGACCACAGCCGGTCATTCTATGGAGATCGACCACAGTCTGTCATTCTATGGAGACAGACCACAGCCTGTCATTCTATGGAGACAGACCACAGCCTGTCATTCTATGGAGACAGACCACAGCCTGTCATTCTATGGAGACAGACCACAGTCTGTCATTCTATGGAGATAGACCACAGTCTGTCATTCTATGGAGACAGACCACAGCCTGTCATTCTATGGAGACAGACCACAGTCTGTCATTCTATGGAGAGACAGACCACAGTCTGTCATCTATGGAGACAGACCACAGTCTGTCATTCTATGGAGATTGACCACAGCCTGTCTGTCATTCTATGGAGATAGACCACAGTCTGTCATTCTATGGATATCGACCACAGCCTGTCATTCTATGGAGACAGACCACAGCCTGTCATTCTATGGAGATCGACCACAGCCTGTCATTCTATGGAGACAGGCCACAGTCTGTCATTCTATGGAGACAGACCACAGTCTGTCATTCTATGGAGATAGACCACAGTCTGTCATTATATGGAGATAGACCACAGTCTGTCACTCTATGGCAATAGATCACAGTCTGTCATTCTATGGAGACAGACTACAGTCTGTCATTCTATGGAGATAGACCACAGTCTGTCATTCTATGGAGATAGACCACAGCCTGTCATTCTATGGAGATATACCACAGCCTGTCATTCTATGGAGACAGGCCACAGTCTGTCATTCTATGGAGACAGACCACAGTCTGTCATTCTATGGAGATAGACCACAGTCTGTCATTCTATGGAGATAGACCACAGTCTGTCATTCTATGGCGATAGATCACAGTCTGTCATTCTCTATGGAGACAGACCACAGTCTGTCATTCTATGGAGATAGACCACAGTCTGTCATTCTATGGCGATAGACCACAGTCTGTCATTCTATGAAGATAGACCACAGTCTGTCATTCTATAGACGGCTGGTTGGGTTGATGCTCCCTTGGCATTAAATGGAGATAGACCACAGTCTGTCATTATGGTGATAGACCACAGCCTGTCATTCTATGGAGATAGACCACAGTCTGTCATTGTATGGTGTCCTTACCATCAAGGATTCAAAAACAGAATTCAACAGCAGCCAAAAGCAGTCAGTGACGGGTAGAGAAGTAAAATGAGAAGAAAGCACTGTACGGAAACAAGCTTCTGATAGATTAGAATCATTATATAAAGAATAATGAATAGAATAGGGAAATCAGTCTATCCATATATCTATCTATCTATCTATCTATCTATCTATCTATCTATCTATCTATCTATCTATTCCAAAAAATACATACCACGATATCTGTCCACGAATTGTGGTCATTGATTTTGATGCCAGAACACGCATTCCAAGAGAACAGCCCATCGTGGATTTCCTCAAAACCAGCTGTGACCAGATGCGCATCGACTATGATGCAGTGAAATCCGCTCTTGTGATTATGATCTGAGTCACCCGCCGGTTTGTCTGCCCTCTCATTTCGCCCCAAATACGCGCGCACGCGCGCGCGCACGTGTGTGTGTGTGTGTGTGTGTGTGTGTGTGTGTGTGTGTGTGTGTGTGTGTGTGTGTGTGTGTGTGTGTGTGTGTGTGTGTGTGTGCGAGCGCGCGCGCGCGTGACCGTTCTTAAAGTTTTTTTCAACTTTATGGAATATCAAACCTTCAAGAGAGAGAAAAAAAAACAAAGACAGAGGAGAGGGAGTAGGAATAGTGGAAGGCCATCGAAGGGGGGTAATCGATATGAACTTCAAATAAACTGAGCAAAAAGGTGCTTAAAACAGATAAAATGAACGTAAATAATCACAACAAACTAGCCATAATTTAGTCGTGAAAGAAACGGGGTAAAATGAGACTATAACCCACACAGCAATTTCAAGGACATTGTTGAATTTTCTTGCGATTGTAGACACCATGACACAGAATGATTTGTTCACCACTCATGCATTTGTCATTTTTGCAAACAATTTAATGTCAAAACATCAAGCTTACCACAAACCACTATGTTAGAGGATATCTTAGATAACGTATAGATAAATCAGATGATTTGTTCATCTTCATACCAATGGGAGGAGCGATCTTCTTGGATATAGTGTATTGATTTCAACACAATCTAGTCCCAAAAAGCTGACTGTTGTGAACTACAGACTTTATTTACTGATCCACCGACATTTTGTTTGTCGAGTTCTCTGCATTCAGTGATATTCTTTTTCTTTTCTTTTTTTTTTTTTTTCCCGCTTTGCAGTGAAGGTTCTCTTCTTTATTACAAAAGAGCTACAGCACATAACCACCATTGATGGTTGAATACCATGTCCACATATGGTCCAAATGTACAATATAACCATGTTAAGTAACATATACAAATCCATACATCCATACACGTTAAAACATATATAAAACTAACAGATGTACACACACACACACACACACACACACACACACACACACACACACACACACACACACACACACACATATATATATATATATATATATATATATATATATATATATATATATATATATATATTGAATTATAAACAAAGCTTGCTCTTATGTCTTAGATTGTAGAAATAGGGGGGTTGATAAGCTTTCATATCCGCAGTGGTAGATGATTCTGCCTAACTGACAGTATGTGCTTGAGTGGGTGAATGGGGAATAATAAATGCTTCTCAAAATGAACCTTCTGCAAGCTTATAGTCTCCAAAGCAGGAGACAAACTCCAATGGGGGGAAAGCTCACTAACATATAACTCCTGGTCAGATACCGGTATTTCGAAACCTGATTGTTTCTCCTCAGTGACCGCGGAAAGTGGTAATTTGACTCCTCTGCCTTTCCTCTGCCTCTTGCCTTGCAGTCATTGCAACACCTAGCTGCTCTGTGAGTTGCTGGAATGGTGCTCGGTACTTATCCTTGGAATTTATTAGTTCACTATATATATATATATATATATATATATATATATATATATATATATTATATATATATATATATATATATATACACACACACAAGCATACATACCCCGTCCCTCTAAACTTACATATATACACATACATACATGCATACATACATACATACATACATAGGGCTATAAGCAACCTTACCTTACCTTACCTTACCTTACCTTACCTCACCTTACCTTACCCTCACCTTACCTTACCTTACCTTACCTCACCTCACCTCACCTCACCTTACCTTACCTCACCTCACCTCACCTCACCTCACCTTACCTTACCTTACCTTACCTTACCTTACCTTACCTTACCTCACCTCACCTCACCTCACCTCACCTCACCTTCACCTCACCTCACCTTAACTTACCTTACCTTACCTTACCTTACGTAGATATATTTTACATATACCCAGCACTATTTTTTAACGGTTCCCTCAGGCAATTTGTTGCCAGACAAACCACCACGCAAGTAGGTCTATACCCGCCAAAAACTGGCATTCATCTCTCTCTCTCTCTCTCTCTCTCTCTCTCTCTCTCTCTAACACTCTCTCTCTCCCTCCCTCCCCCCCCCCCCCCCCCCCTCTTTCTCCCTGTCCACCGTCTGCAATCACGTGACTGTCCTGCCAAACAAGTTCTCATCATTATCACCCTCCCATCCAAACACAGGTCCGCGTCAACAGCCGTTTCTCTTGGTGTATACCTACAACCCTTTTGACTCGCAAGTCTACCCCCCCCCCCCTCCCCCCCCACCCCCCATATCATTCCCCCCTCTAACCCCCTCCACCCCCCCTCCCCAGTTCCCTTCCCCTCCCCACCCGTTCAAATACCGCACTCGCCTCAACTTCCCACGGAAAATGAATACGCTTATTTTATGCCGAGCTTGCTTTATCCTGACTTAAAAATTAGAAGAAAAGAAAAGAAGGAAAACCTCAGGAATTCTCTGAGAAAGGCGTTGGGTTACCACCCCACCCTCCTTCCATGTTGACGCCCATATCTTCCCGTAGAACATGAGGAGGGAGACGAGAGAGGGTGGGACGAGAGAAGGAGGGGTGGGGGGTGGGGTGGAGGGGCAGTCTTCAGTGCTTTTTCCTCCTGTTTAAATACTCGTCGTGTAGTACGTGTGCGAACTGCTTACAGCATGTACTCAAACACGAGAGGCTGTAAATCCACTTGTCGGCACTTTTTTTTCTCTCTCTCTCTCTCTCTCCTTTTTATACAACGCAGGTGTGAGTGAAGAGGGTTCTAACACTACACCGATCAAAGCGATTGAAGCATTGATGGCAGGTTGTATTTAACCCCTACACTGCCACGAAGCGGAACGACGGCAGAAGTGAGATGAGGCAGGTTGTATCTAAGACGACAGAGACACACAGCGGAAATGACGGAAGCGTTAAGGTCAGACAGATTGTATCGATCACGACAGAGACACAGAGCGGAAATGACGGAAGCGTTAAGGTCAGACAGGTTGTATCTAACACACAGAGATACAGAGCGTAAATGATGGAAGCGTTAAGGTCAAATAGGTTGTATCTAACACGACAGAGACACAGAGCGGAAATGACGGAAGCGTTAAGCTCAAACCAGTTGTATCTAACACGACACGGACACAAAAAGCGGAATGACGAAAGCACTAAGCTCAAACAGGTTGGATCTATCACTACTCGACACAAAAGGCGGGAGAACGAAAGCACTAAGGTCAAACTGGTTGTATCTATCAGTACACGACACACAGAGCGGAATGACGAAAGCACAAAGCTCAAACTGGTTGTATCTAACAGGACACAGACACAAAGCGGCATGACGAAAGCATTAAGCTCAAACTGGTTGTATCTAACAGGACACGGATACAAAAGGTACAATGACGGAAGTGTTAAAGTCAAACATGTTGTATCTAACACCACATGGACACAAAGCGGATGAAAGCACTAAGCTCAAACAGGTTGTATCTTACACCACAGTGACACAAAATGCGGAATGACGGAAGTGTTACAGTCAAACAGGTTGTATCTAACACGACACGGACACAAAAGCGGAATGACAGAAAAGTTCAGTTCAAACAGGTTGTATCTAACACGACACGGATATGAAAGGCAGAATGACGGAAGTGTGAAGGTCAGATATCTGTTATCCAAAACAACACGGACACAGATAGGTTGTATCTAACAGGACAAAGATGCCATCGAGAATGACTTGAAACAAAATTTTTGTGAGACACTCCACTTGCAACGAACAGCAGAAACCGAACTCGGGATTTTATCTCATGAATTTCGTGCTCTTGATAACGGTGTTAATACCTTGTTTGTTTGTTAGTTTGTTTTTTCATAAAGGGTTCAGAAACGGACAAAGAAGCTTAAAAATGAAATGTGCGTCACCACCTTGTAATTGAGATCCGCTGCAACCTAGGTGACTCTGATCAAACATTGGCTGGTGGTGCACTGGTAATATTTTATGTGTAATAGAGGACGAAGTTTTAAGTAACAACAGTAATCATTTGCAGCGAGGGGACGTTAGGTTTTCTAAAATGTATGTTACACACACACACACACACACACACACACACACACACACACACACACACACACGTTAAATTGAAGACCTAACACACACACACACACACACACACACACACACACACACACACACACACACACACAGAGAGAGAGAGAGAGAGAGAGAGAGAGAGAGAGAGAGAGAGAGAGAGAGAGAGAGAGAGAGAGATTATTGTACTTGTTTCTTTAGTTTACGTCTTCGCATTTGGTGGGTGTGATATCAGCAGGAAAAGAGAAGAAGAGGAGAGGTGTGTGTGTGTGTGTGTGTGTGTGTGTGTGTGTGTGTGTGTGTGTGTGTGTGTGTGTGTGTGTGTGTGTTGTGTGTGTGTGTGTGTGTGTGTGTGCGCCCGCGCGCGTGTGTGTGTGTGTGTGTGTGTGTGTGTGTGTAGGGGAGAGAGGGTGGGGTTCGAAGACTATGTAAGTTGAAATAAGTATAACAAGTATGATAATATTCAGTGCAACACATTGTATGTTCTGTGCTGATAGAATCAGAATGAATACATCATGTGTTATATGAAAGAATGTGTTCAGGTATAATTATGTTGTTCCCCCCCCCCCCCCCCCCCCCCCCCCACACACACACACACGCACACACACACAGAAAAAAAAACAACGGTTTTTTGTGTATTCTGTTTAAAAAAAAAAACGCCAATTTCTCAGTCATATGTCGGGAAAGTAGGCTGGCAAGACAGAAATTGTTTTTTGTTTTTTTTAATGCGATGATTTCGAAATTCATTTGATTATCATCAAATCTCGTGAGAGAGCTTTAGAACTGCCTCAGAGTATACGATCCTATTCATATATATGATCTCATATGGTTGGGAGAGAATCTTTACAGATTTCCAAACATCTTTTAGCCCCACGCTTAGAAGCTATGTCTCCTTTGTCGTTCCAATAAAACCAACAGTGAGATTTCAGCCAGCAAAAAAAAAAAAAAGTAACTTCATTTGGAAACAAACACACAAACAAACAAAAAAGAAAGGAAAGCAAGGATAGGAAAGAGTGGAAAGAAAGGAAATGATGCTCCATAAAACTGGTGTTAACCGGAATACGCATCTATCACCAGTAACGAACAAGGGGGACATCATTTGCTGTCCGCATAGTAAAAGAACTGAAGGCCCGTAACTCCACACGGATGCCTCTTGCGATTCCCGTTCATGTAGCACACGTTGCGCAATCCGTGCGACAGCTGTTCTTAATCAAAAGGCTATGTCAGTCTGAAAGAAATGACGATCGATGTTCATTGGTAAATGAGAACTAAATGAAACAGAACTGCATCACTGCTGTGAATAGGCCAGATACAATCACACAAAACAAGTCGACAATAATACCGATTGGAACTACGATGCCGTGAATTTCCATCCTGGCTATTGTATGGAGAGTATTGTTGTGTGCATCTTGGATGTCCGTTATTTTCAAACATCTGAAAAATAACTTCTTGTCGAACATTCACTCTTCAGTGTGGTATTGCGTCACTCATCTATATATCGTGTTTTCATTTTGTCATGCTACAGATAATGTGTGTGTGTATATATCTCTTCCTGCCCTTGTTGCTGAATATACATGCCAGGCTGGAGAAAACAGGCAAACTTAGAGGTTTGTGTTGAGGAGGGGGGGGGGGGGGGGGGGGGGGGGGGCGGGGGGTCAAGGTCCATTCTCTGTGTCTCTTGCCTGCCTGTGTGAAAGGGTACAGCAGAAGGCGTGTTAAAAATCATTGCGCAAAGTCTTGGAGTCGAATATTTATAGACAGGCCACAACTCGGAGCCGGATTGTTTGAAGATTTTTTTTTTTTGATGTGTTTGAAAGTTTATTACATTTGTTTCGTATGCCCATTAAGATACATGCGGGTGGGTTATAAACAGATTAGAATGAAAGGTATTTGGGGAAGGTCAGTTGTGGTAAATATAGCGCCATGGAACAATTCCAAGGCCTGAAAGGGGGTTAATGTGTTATCTATTAATGTGGATCTTGAGATACGTCATTGCTGGAAATCGCTGGGAAACAAATGAAATGACTGGTGATGAGCTGTTCATATTCAGTTTAATTTTAATCTCTGGCACACTTTCGTGCGTCGCCTCTACCTAGGTCACATGGTGTCTGAGTGCATTTTCCATTTCTTGCCCTTACATGGGTCATATGGTGTTACATGGGTCATCTGGTAGTACATGGGTCATATATGGTGTTACATGAGTCACACAATAATATGGTGTTTGGGTGCATTTGCTATTATGTCTTGCCTCTACCTGGGTCATATGGTGTTACATGGGTCATGTGGTGTTACATGGGGTCAATTGGTGTTACATGGGTCATATGTGTTACATGAGTCATACAATATATGGGTGTTTGGGTGCATTTGCTATGTCTTGCCTCTACCTGGGTCACATGGTGTTACATGGGTCATGTGGTGTTACATGGGTCATATGGTGTTACATGGGTCATATGGTGTTTGGGTGCATTTTGCATGTTTGGGCGATTGGCCGGCAGGCTCTATCGCTCTGGAGTTATGTCCCTTCAACTAGTTTACCACGCTAACAAAATTATCTTCTTTGGTGATTTCTCGTCAACGAATCCCAGCCTGATGTAAGATTTCCCTACAATAGTATACGTTATGCCTGTTATGGGAACTGTGCTGAAGATTGTCGTGCTTCTCTTAATCAAATGATATACTACTTTTCCCTTTTCTGCTCGGTGACATTGTACTTGTCCACACCAGCAACTAAAGAATATCAACAGACCTGTTCCAGGGAGAAAAAAAAATATCAGGGGAAGATAAAGCCAGCCTTTCCATTTCAAATAGGGTTGATAATCTCAGTTTATGGGTCAGACAAACAAACCTAGAAAGTCAAATATTTGATTTGAAGCACACAACAAGATTACAATCAGGCTAACGGCTGTCTGCTTTCAAGGCACACGACTGGCATCCATGTTTTTAGCATTTTCTCTTTCTGGATAAACTGCTTAAAACTGAGTAAAATCGCTGTAGGTGTATTCACCAGCGGCATCTGTCCCATATAAAACGGCGGGGTCACTTTCGCTCAACGCAAGCTCCAACGCAGATTACTTCCCTTTTATAAGTTTCCGAACATCGTCTTTTGAGCTTCCCAGTTTTGAGAACTTAGAAGTTTGTACGTCCAAATACAACATGAGACTTGAGTTACAGGACTGTGGATCAGAGAGGGATTGCAAAGGAGGATATGGGTCGAAGGGAGAGAAAAAAGGGATCAGAGAGAGAGAGAGAGAGAGAGAGAGAGAGAGAGAGAGAGAGAGAGAGAGAGATTTAGTCCAGAGGAGACTGGCGTACAGGCTCCTGTGAGATTATTCAATTTTGTTTTTTCTATTTCTAAATGACATCGCCACCCCATTCCCCAACACCAGTTCACAGTCCAGATGTGGCCTTCACCGTTATGTTCGGGAGCAGAAAAAGAAAGAAAAACAAAAACATGGTGTGCTCCAACCGCTCTCGGAGGGCATCTGTAAAGATTATAATTACAACGCACCTGTGTGTGTGTGTGTGTGTGTGTGTGTGTGTGTGTGTGTGTGTGTGTGTGTGTGTGTGTGTGTGTGTGTGTAAAATATTCCAGTGTGGTGGGTATGATGGGGCGAGGAGATGGTGTTGTTTGTAACTATAGATTTTGTAACGATGAATACAGTCTTACTTTTGTTTGAACAGCAAATGAGATATCGCTGTTTGGCCTTGTCAATCAGTCATCAATCTGTTTTATCTCTGTCTGTCTGTCTGCCTGGTTGTCTCTGTTTCACTACAACACGTACTAACATAGATAGATATAGGGAGCAAAGAGATTGTGGTGGGGAAAAAAGCATTTAAAAAAAAGCAGACAAACAGTCACTCCGTCAGGAAGACAATATATACGTTAACAGAGATGTAGGACAAAGACGAGGAAGGAGGTGAAGTGTGAACAAGAAACGCTTCACAGAGAGAATACAGCAACTGTCGCACACTACGTGTGTCTGGTTCACAGAGAGAATACAGCAACTGTCGCACACTACGTGTGTCTGGTTCACAGAGAGAATACAGCAACTGTCGCACACTACGTGTGTCTGGTTCACAGAGAGAATACAGCAACTGTCGCACACAACGTCTATCTGGTTCACAGAGAGAATACATCAACTGTCGCACACAACGTCTGTCTGGTTCACAGAGAGAATACAGCAACTGTCACACACAACGTGTGTCTGGTTCACAGAGAGAATACAGTAACTGTCACACACACAACGTCTGTCTGGTTCACAGAGAGAATACAGTAACTGTCGCACACAACGTCTATCTGGTTCACAGAGAGAATACAGCAACTGTCGCACACAACGTCTATCTGGTTCACAGAGAGAATACAGCAACTGTCACACACAACGTCTATCTGGTTCACAGAGAGAATACAGCAACTGTCACACACAACGTCTATCTGGTTCACAGAGAGAATACAGCAACTGTCGCACACAACGTCTACCTGGGCCCTGGAGGATGTGGGTAGGGGTAGGAGGGGGGGGGGGGGATAAAATTGTAGGTGGGGATGGAGAGGGAGATAGAGGGAGAGATAGGGAGAGAGGGAGAGAGAGAGAGAGAGGAAGAGAGCCAGGGAGAGAGAGGGGAAGAGACAGAGAGAGAGGGGGGAGAGAGAGAGAGAGAGAGAGAGAGAGAGAGGGGAGAGAGAGAGAGAGAGAGAGAGAGAGAGAGAGAGAGAGAGAGAGACAGAGAGAGAGAGAGAGAGGGGGGGGGGGGAAGATGTCAAGATCACCCTAGTGGTGAGTGAGGGGAAGAACAGAAATTGTAGATGGGGGGGGGGAGAGAGAGAGAGAGAGAGGGTTGGGGGGGGGGAGGAGTGAGGAGGAGTGTCAAATCACCCTATCAGCAGGGGGTCCGGAGCCGAAGAGAGTTAATTAATGGCCTAATTACCCCAGACGGTCCGGGGGTCACTCCTGATCTGACCCCACACGACCCGCCTTGCCTGCCACCCCCAACGTCTCAGCAGGGGAGGTAAATCCGAGAGGCCGTCCGGGAGGTCCCACAACTCTCATAACACTAACATGTCAGAAATGTGATCGAGAAGCACGAACTGGTGTCGGAGGGGGGAGGGGGGGGGGGGGGGGGGGGGGGGAGGGGGAGAGGGAGGGGGAGTAAGGTTTGAGGAGGGGGGGGGGGGGATGAGGGAGAGGCCAAAAAAACAAAACAAAAAAGGCAACTGTGACTGTGATCGAGGGATAGGGCTGGAAAGGGGACAGGAAGAAACGATGAGAGATGAGAAGGATAAAAAAGAGAGAGAGAGACGAGAGAGAGAGAGAGAGACGAGAGAGAGAGAGAGAGAGAGAGAGAGAGAGAGAGAGAGAGAGAGAGAGAGAGAGAGAGAGAGATTAAAAGAGAAGACAAAGAAAAAACAAGAAAAGAGAAATAGAGGAATCGAAAAAAGAAGTCGAGAAGAGAAAAGAAGAACAGAAGAGGAGAGGGTGAGAACATAGAAAAGCAAAAGGATAAAAGGAGAAGAGAACGAAGAGAAGAAGAAGAAAAAAAAAAAAAAGAAGAAAAGAAGAAAAGATGAGGAACGAGAAGTAAAAGGAAGAAGACAGAAGAGCAGAGAGGACAAAAGCTGAAGAAAGAAGAGAAAAGTAGAACAGAGAAGAGGAAAAAAAAGATGAGAAAGGAGAAGAAACAGAACTGGACAGAGAAGAGCAACGTAAAGAAACGTAAAAAAGACCAGAG
Source organism: Conus betulinus (assembly GCA_016801955.1). Taxonomy (NCBI): domain Eukaryota; kingdom Metazoa; phylum Mollusca; class Gastropoda; order Neogastropoda; family Conidae; genus Conus; species Conus betulinus. The sequence goes on from JADBJO010005128.1 coordinate 42,679, forward strand.
GAGAAACGACAGACGAGGGTGGAAGAGATAAAAAAGAAAGACAGAAAAGAATGAAAAAAGAGAGAGAAGAAAGAGAGAGAACAGCGGAAAATCAGAAGATGGAGAGAAAAACCTGATTATCTTCAAAGGAGCATAAAGTGATAGAGGAAAAAAAATAGACAGAAGAGAATACAACAGGATAGCTTTGAAAAAGTAGAGAAAAGGGAAAGTGAACAAAGGAGTAAAATATGACATCTTCCCAGAAACGACAGCACCAGCAGCAACAACAAACCGGAAAAGAAAGATAGGAAGAAAGAAAAGAACGAACGAAAACACAAGAACAAGAAGAAGAAGAGGAACCAAACCAATGTCAGCAAAGGAAAACAAAGATAAAAGGCAGGTTAAAAAAGAAAGAAAGGGAAGAAAGAAAGACATGCCTACACACAGACAGACAAACAGAAGAAGAAAAGGAGGAGAAGGAGGAGGAGGGAGAAGGGAAAAAGAAAAAGGAGATGGAGGAGCTGAAGGGGGAGGAGAAAGAGAAGGACGAGGAGGAGGGAAAAGGAGGAGGAGGAGAAAGAGGAGGAGAAAAGGAGAAGGAGAAGCAAGAAAGGAGGAGAAGAGGGAAGATGAGCAGGAGAAGGAGAAGAAGAAGAGAGGAGAACGAAGAGGAGAGAAAGGAAAAAAGAGAAGGTGCTGGAGGAGAAAGAAAGGAGAAGGGAGGAAGAATGAGTAGGAGAAAGAAGGAAGATGAAGATGAGTAGGAGAGAAAAGAGAGAGGAGGAAAGAGGAAAAAGGCGCGCGGGAGGTGGAAAGAAAGGAGGAGAAGGAGGAGGGAGAGAGAGAGAGGAGGAAAAGAGGGCGGAAAAAGAGGAGGAAGAGGAGGAACAGGAACAGAAAGAGGAGGAGGAGAAGGAGGAGGCAGGAGGAAAAGAAGGAGAAGGAAGAGCAGCAAGAGGAGTAGTAAGGGGAGAAGAAGAAGAGAGAAGAAAGAAGAAGAAGAAGAAAGAAGAAGAAGAAAGAAGAGAGAGAGAGAGAGAGAGAGAGAGAGAGAGAGAGAGAGAGAGAGAGAGAGAAGAGAGAGCCGACACGTTGGCTGTTCGGAATGTATTGTCATTGCCAAACAGTTTTTGTAACAAGGGAGCTGTACCGACAAACAAAGCAGCAACAGAGACGATTTCTCTTTGGCAAGTGAACTATGTGAGAAGCAAGAAGCACCATTCTCAATCCTGCAGACTTGTTCAGGGAAAGAGATCTGAGTGACTGAAAATCAAGTGATTCATTCTATGTTGTGATCACTGACAAAAAAAATCATGAATACATGACATTTCTGAACAACTCAACCATCCCAAGCATATGCAATAATCACTGTATTGGCTTCATGTTAATAAGGCTATCATATTCAGTATTTTTTTTTTTAATCTGTCTGATATTTCAGGCATCTGTAATGAAATTGCAGCAGACTGCAAATTTCGTCATCCAACAACATTATACAAGGGGACTTTGTTTTACAGTTGTCCTTTGACTGAAGACGTTGTACGATACTTTTGTATCTTGAAGAACTTCACATCGAAAAATATGTTAATAATAATAATAATAATGATCACGTACATTTATAAAGCGCCCTTTCTCACTAGAGCTTACAGCGCTTTTACAATACATTATAAACATGTAACACTCGTTTGCACAACGGGCTGCCTACCTGGGTAGTGCCGACTGAAGAGCTGCCAGCTGGCGCTTCATTCGGTCGTTTCCCGTGTCATCCAGTCAGTATCGTTCAATATCGATCACTCATTTTCCTTACTTCCTTCATTCTTTCCATTTCTCACTCAGGGTGCATGCTATGTGTACCGTGTCATCCATACCAACGGCCAAACTGGCCTACTCTTCCGAATGTTGGTGATGGGATTTTACGTGTGTGCAAGATGTTATGCGTGCGTTCACACACGGAACCTCGATTTATAGTCTCATTCGAAGGACTGTATGGGAAATGGAGTCAGAACCAATGTTAACTCCAAGGGAAAAATCTCCCTGTACCGAAACGCCCCGGCAGAGGTTCGAACCCGCAACCCCAAGATTGCGAGTCAGGCGCTCTACCAACTGAGCTATTCCGGCTGGTCACAATCCTCGGTATACCCACACGTTCTGGTCACAATCCTCGGTATACCCATACGTTCTGGTCACAATCGTCGGTATACCCACACGATGGGCAAGATGATTTCATGGGTGTCCCAGGGCAGAACCATCGCTCATTAGCGTTGAAACCAAAGGTTCTCATTCAAACCATTTCTACGTAAAATATTCCACAAAATAATTCCATTACAAAATCAAATACCTTTATTTAAATCTACAAAGGCGACGTAAAGTTTAGGATGACGTCATAAGTAGTTTTCTACCAAAGCATGGAGTGTGATAATGTGATCATGGATCAGAAACCAGGGTTTCTTCTAGTATCTTTTCTTACGCCTCTACCCATACCGTCAAGGTGTGTGGTGGTTGGTACACAATGCCACAGCAGCCACAACCTGGGCAACAGCTTTTGGCAGGCTGGCAGAACCAGGTGAGAGTAGCCGACGGGTCTCAAACCCTCGGTCAGATAGGGCTTGTCTACCTAAGCACGTGAAGACTGGACTCGGCGGACAGCGCGGAGGAAATCCCAACTGATTTAACGAGCAGAAAGGTGGCTCCCAGCAATGCATTGCAGAGCGCACAGAGCATGGTGAGACACAGAAGACATCATGGTCATCCACTGCATCTGACTCCGTCTCCAGCCATCTTGACCCTGTCTTGCTGCTGGACTCAGATGGTTATAGATGAGAGAGTGAGGTCAACAAACTACGCAGCTTCTTCTCCTCACTTTAAGCAAAGTCACTGTGCAAGTAGAAACTCGACGCTTTTGATACAAAGTGCCTACGTAAGATCTTGGACATCAAAGGGTCAGACTTAATACCAATTGAAGACGTCAGGGAGAGGTCCAAACAGCTCCTCGTGTCAACCATCGTCTGCAGACGGCGCCTCCATTGGCTGGGTCATGTCTTAAGATTGCCCTCTTCAAGACCTGCAAAGCAGGCCATTAAGTCTAAGTAAGACTGTGCAAGTCACCTTTGGCATCGTCATCATCATTATCCATCCCTATCATCTCCCCCCCTCCCCCCTCCCTTACAACCCTTAGATGACTAAAGTGGTCCTCGTCGATTCGACGGACAACAACAGTCGTTATCTAGCTATAAATCTTGCTGACTGACGTACAACAACAGTGGTTATCTAGCTATACATCGTGCTGATTGACAGACAACAACAGTGGTTATCTAGCTATAAATCTTGGTGATTGACGGACAACAACAGTCGTTTAAACAGCTAAAAATCTTGCTGATTGCACCGGGACTGATACACAACGGTAATTGCCAGAATGACTGACGTCTCCTTTGTTCCGAATTGAAGGGAAGTGTGGGTTTGGTCCACTCGTAGGGAACAGTGTCGCTGTCAAATCATTTGTTGAATGAGACAAAACGTACTGCCTTTGCATTTGCGGATTTGAGCTTTTTACCTGCAGTTTGATCAGAACCAGCACTCTTTCCTGATTTTGCATTTTCAATGCCCGTTTAAACCTCGTCTTTAATGCCCTTTATAACCTCGTCTTTAATGCCCGTTATAACCTCGTCTTTAATGCCCTTTATAACCTCGTCTTTAATGCCCTTTATAACCTCATCTTTAATGCCCGTTATAACCTCGTCTTTGGTAACATGGTCATGAAAAAGAGGGTCACCAGTGTTATCGAAACAGGTCCAGTAAATGTCCTCTGTAACATCGTTGAATGAAATAGGTCAAGTAAATAGCTTCCTCCGTAACATCGTCAAATGAAATAGGTCAGTAAATGGCTTCCTCTGTAACATTGTTGAATGAAATAGGTCCAGTAAATGTCCTCTGTAACATCGTTAAATGAAATAGGTCAAGTAAATAGCTTCCTCCGTAACATCGTCAAATGAAATAGGTCAGTAAATGGCTTCCTCTGTAACATTGTTGAATGAAATAGGTCCAGTAAATGCCTTCCTCTGTTATATCGTTAAAATGAAGCAGGTGCAGTAAATGGCTTCCTCTGTAACATCGTTGAATGAAATAGGTCAGTGTCAGTAAATAGTTCCTCTGTAACATTGTTAAATGAAATAGGTCCAGTAAATAGTTCCTCTGCAACGTCGTGAAATGAAATAGGTCCAGTGAATGGCTTCCTCTGTAACGCCTCCTCTGTAACATTGTTAAAAGAAATAGGTCCAGTAAATAGTTCCTCTGTAACATCGTTAAAAGAAATAGGTCCAGTAAATAGTTCCTCTGTAACATCGTGAAATGAAATAGGTCCCAGTAAATGCCTTCCACTGTAACATTGTTAAAAGAAATAGATCCACTAAATGGCTTCCTCTGTAACATCGTTAAAAGCAATAAAAACATAAAGAAAAATTGATCGTACCATTGTTGAGAATATATTTCATGGCACAAAGGAGTTCTGCTATTTACAGATGTTGTTGCTGACAAAAAAAAATTCGCATCATTTACAAATTCCAGTCATTATTTCGGCCTGTTTTCTTGAAGTTCTCATTTCTTAATTCCACGGATTTCTCTACTTCGTTAACCTAGTGTCGCGTCCGTGTCCCTTCTCTTTACTCAGTGTGTGTGTGTGTGTGTGTGTGTGTGTGTGTGTGTGTGTGTGTGTGTGCGTGCGTGCGTGCGTGCGTGCGTGCGTGCGTGCGTGCGTGTGTGTGTGTGTGTGTGTGTTACATTTTTGGGATCGTCTAAAAGTTTTGTTTTTTTTTTCAAACATTACGGTCTTTTTTTTTCTCTATTCGGTAAA
>JADBJO010005128.1:55000-57500 GCA_016801955.1 Conus betulinus
AGAGAAGAAGAAGGAGAAGGGAGAGAGAGAGAGAGAGAGAGAGAGAGAGAGAGAGAGAGAGAGAGAGAGAGAGAGAGAGAGAGATTGATTATGAGTTTCAGTTTCAGTTTCATCAATGAGGCGTCACTGCGTGCGGACCAGTCCATATACGCTACACCACCACATCCGCTGAGTTTTGAGACCACACTGCGCATGATTTGAAGCTGATGGATCAATGAAATAACAGCTAAGATGAGAGACTTGAAGAAAAGGTCTCGTGGCGACGACTTAGATGTCTCACCTAAGCAGTAGCCCAGCGCGCTGGTCAGACCTTGAGTAACTAACCTTGGTTGTGCCAGTTTTATCATTGTATGTGTGCGTAGTGTATGTACACGTATGTGTGTGTGGATGTGTGGGCACGGGCCCATGTGTGTGTGCGAGAGCATGTGTGAGTGTGCATGATGTGCGTATATGCGTATGCTTGAGTGTGTGTGTGCGTAGGCGCACACGTGTGCACACGCTTGTGTGTGTATGTGCGCGTGCGCGGTCATGTATGTGTGTGTGTGTGTGTGTGTGTGTGTGTGTGTGTGTGTGTGTGTGTGTGTGTGTGTGTGCGTGTGTGTGTGTGTGTTTGTGGCCTTGTGTACGCAGAAACTCTTATCTGCATTATGTATGTGTACATATATGTGTGTATGTGTGTGTCCTTGTGTGCGACGCGCGCGCATGTGTGCGCATGTGTATGCGCGTGCGCGTTCATGTGTGTACGTGTATGTGCGCATGTGTGTGCATGTGTATGTGTGATGCGTGTGGCCTTGTGTGACCAGTGCGCATATGTGTGCATTGTGTATGTGCGTACGCACGCATTTCCATGTGTTTGCCCTAGGGAGCGAGGGCATATACGCATGTGCGTGTGTGTGTGTGCGCGCGCGCGCATGTGTGTACGTGTATGTGTGCATGTGTGTGTGGATGTGCGCGTGCGTGTGTGTGTGTGTGTTTGTGTGTAGGTGTGTGCGTGGGCTTGTACGTGTGTGTGTGTGTGTGTGTGTGTGTGTGTGTGTGTGTGTGTGTGTGTCTGTATGTGTGTGTGTGAGTGTGTGTGCGCGTGCGTGCGCGCGTGCGCGTGCTGTGTGTGTGTGTGTGTGTGTGAGAGAGAGAGAGAGAGAGAGAGAGAGAGAGAGAGAGAGAGAGAGAGGAGAGAAGAGAGGGGAAGAGCTGTGCGGCTTTGATTGTGGAACTGAATGCTCAGAAAAATGACTTAGAACAAGACCAAGAAATAACATCAAATACAACATACACATGCACGCGCGCATGCACACACACACACACACACACACACACACACACACACACACACGCACACACGCACACACACACACACACACACTTAAGAAGAAAGAAGAAGAAGAAGAAGAAGAAGAAGAAGAAAAGAAGAACAACAACAACAACAACAACAACAACAAACAAACAACAACAACAACAACACACACACACACACACACACACACACACACACACACACACACACACACACACACACACACACACACACACGCGCCCACGCGCGAGCACACACACACACACACGCACACTCACACACATGCTCACACACTCACACACCAAGGCTTGGATACCCACGTCCGTGGATTCTGATCAAGACTGTACACGCCTGCATCACCCCCTGCTGAACACACAGCAGCGCACACATGTCTGCAGTATACACTGGGGGCCCTGAGAGATTCAGTCTTCATTCAGTTGACATGTGTTTTTGATCATTTGGGTCTGTTATTGGAAAGGCCCAGTATGAGTTTGCCCCAATCTCTAGGACTTCTCGCAGTTATGGCCTTGAAATTATTACAATGTCTGTTTGGTTGGTTTCTTGCCCTTCATTTTTAAGTCTGAATGTGCGTCCGCTTCTTCTCTTTGTTGTTCAGATCTGAAAGATGGTCTATGGTATGGTAGCTTTGTTCTTGTTTGCTTAAAGGATTCTTCAGATTTCTTATCACATCAGATCGGCCAAGCTGTAATCCAGTTCTTATCGTTGCCTTGCCAGCCAGTGAGTCTGCTCTGCTCTCTCGTTCCTTTAACTCCTGCATGTCCAGGGCAGTACATCCATATGAATCTCTCCAATGGAAGGCTGCGCACTAGTTCATGCCAAGCAGGTCTTCCCATTCCACTCTCCTCTTTTTGAAGTCGGTTCATGGAGTCAGTCAGCATCATAGCTTGTTGAACTATAAACTGGCTTGTGATGTAAGCCAGTGGAGAGCTTGTGTCACTGCTTTTACCTCCATTGTTAGACTTGAAGTTGTTCAACTGTGCGCGCCACTGTCTTCTTCCTGGATAGTTTCGGCCATTTTGCTTCACTGTGTATCCCCAGCCTGACTTACCTTCGGTGACAGAACCGTCAGTGTATATTACAATATCATCTTTTGTGCCGAGGTTTTCTACCTGCATCTGAGATTCTGCGTTGCTTTTGCCTTCTGGCCATTCTCGACAGTGTCTTATAAGTTCTGGAGCGATGGTA
>JADBJO010005128.1:62500-65000 GCA_016801955.1 Conus betulinus
TTTGAAGCATTTTGTTTGAAGAAAGAAAAGTAACTCATTTTGTTTTGTTTGAAAGTAACTCATTTTGTTTGAAGCTTTTGAACATAAAAGTAACTCCAGCAACTCCTCCGCCATATCCTGGACAGCGAACACATGACAGTTTGTCTGCACTGGCTCACGACTCATTCTCCTAGATCGCGTTGCGGTGAACAGTGGAGGAGGGAAAATTTAGTGGACGTACATACAAGACTGATTGGGCAAAAACGTTGTGAAAGACTGGACAACACGCACATACACACACACACACACACACACACACACACACACACACACACACACACACACACACACACACATACACACACGCGCGCGCGCGCGCACGCACGCACGCATACATACTCGCACGCACGCACGCACGCACGCACGCACGCACGCACACACACACACACACACACACACACACACACACACACACTCTATCTAGTGTGTGAACATTAACCGAGCGACTTCCTTGATGGCAATTTTGCGTCGTACAGCAATGGCGCAATAGCGCGGGAAGAAAGAGCTGTCTCCCCGGGTAGAGCTGACTGAAAATCTGCCTGCTGGTAGTTCGTTTCCCGTGTTGTTCTGTCCAATGTCAGTCCCTGTTTGACCCACATTGTGTAGTAGTAGCAGTAGGAGCAGTAGGGACTGGCTTTTGGTCTTAGGCCTCGCGGCCTGTTTGTGTCCCCTCATTATTTTTCAACTTCGTTTAGGTCTGCTTGCATGCCTATCTTACAAAATAACATTATATTCAGTCTGCACCAAAGAAAAGGTCTTTCAATTTAGGGTCTTCATCCAGGAGGTTTTTTTTTTAAGCTGTTGATACCTGGTGCATATTTGGTGTTAGTAGTCAGCGCATTCCAAAAATTAGCAATACTGAGAGCAAAGCAAACTTTCTTTTGTTAGTATGGCAATGTCTGATAAAAAAAAATCTTGCCTTCATTATTTCTAGTGCGATCAACTTCTGCGAATTTGAAAAGAGCATGCACATAATATCATCATGATTATGGAATATTTTGAAAAATTGAATTAGGTCTCCTCGGACCCTCCTTCTTGCTTTGAGTGTTTGTACGATTGAGGATAATGACTTTGTAATCTTTCTGTATAGTTTAAGTTTTTGCACTCTTTCAGGAGTTTTAGTAGCTCATCTTTGTGCATTTTCTATCATTTTTGACTGTCTCGTGAGACGAGGGCTCCAAATTGTATTAGTGTATTCAAGATGGGACCTAACAAATGCTTTATACACCTTGACAAATGTCTCCTTTTCTAGAAAGGTTAAAGTTCTCCTGATGAGTTCCATCATCTGATTTGCTTTGTTCACAACTCGCTGGATGTGAGGATCAAAGGAGAGATCTTTATCAAAGGTAACTCCCAGGTCTGTTTCGTCATCACATGTATTTATATTTCTGCATTTCATCGCTCAGTTCACAGTATATTCAAACTGTTCATTTTTTTTTTTTTACCCAACGTGCATCCATAACCTCCCCTCTTTCTCAGAGGATGCATGCTGTGTGTATTCTGTCTTTCATAATAGCAGCTAAACTGGCATTCTCGTCTGAAAGCTTGCGATGAGATGACATGTGTACGCAAGATGTTACGCACGCATTCCCACACAAAACCTCGGTTTCTGGTTTGAGTTCGAAGAACTTTATGGAGTCAGAATGACTGTCAATCCGAAAAAAAAAAATCCCGCTGTGTTTGTTAAAACCGCCTGGCGGAGATTCCAATCCTCAACCCCAGAGTCACCAGGATCAAGAGTCGAGTTCTTCTAGCCAAGCTGTTTTTATCTCTTCTCTTCTGCTTCTAAGTGCTTCTCCTCGTCTTCTGCTTCTAAGTGCTTCTCCTCGTCTTCTGCTTCTAAGTGCTTCCCCTCGTCTTCTGCTTCTAGGTGCTTCTCCTCGTCTTCTGCTGCTTTTAAGTCTTTCTCCTCTTCTTCTTCTTCTAAGTGCTTCTAGTCTTCTGCTTCTAAGTGCTTCTCTCGTCTCGCTTCTAAGTGCTTCTTCTAAGTGCTTCTAAGTGCTTCTCCTCGTCTTCTGCTTCTAAGTGCTTCTCCTCGTCTTCTGCTTCTAAGTGCTTCTCCTCGTCTTCTGCTTCTAAGTGCTTCTCTCGTCTTCTGCTTCTAAGTGCTTCTCCTCGTCTTCTGCTTCTAAGTGCTTCTCCTCGTCTTCTGCTTCTAAATGTTTCTCCTCGTCTTCTTCTTCTAAGTGTGCTTCTCCTCGTCTTCTGCTTCTAAGTGCTTCTTCTCGTCTCTACTGCTTCTAAGTGCTTCTCCTCGTCTTCTGCTTCTAAGTGCTTCTCCTCGTCTTCTGCCTCTAAGTGCTTCTCCTCGTCTTCTGCTTCTAAGTGCTTCTTCCCGAAACCTAATTTTAGGAAATAAAACATGTTGACAGGTATTGTTACAGCGGACGTTAATTGCAGTTTTATACCTTCTCTGTTATCAGAAATGTGTGTTATACTTTCTCATCTTCGTTTTACCACC
>JADBJO010005128.1:70000-72500 GCA_016801955.1 Conus betulinus
CAGACTGATAAACAGAAGTGATCCGAGGCCTCTTACCCTGACCAGAGGGGATAGAAGGTTGGGACAACAGGTAAAAATGACCTTACCTTGACCAGAGGGGACAGAAGTTGGGGGCAACAGTTGGAAATGATCTTACCTTGACCAGAGGGGAAAGACGGCTGGGGGCAAAAGGTGAAAGTGACCTTACCTTGACCAGAGGGGATAGAAGGTTGGGGGCAACAGGTGAAAATGGCCTTACCTTGAGCAGAGGGGACAGAAGGTTGGGGGCAACAGGTGAAAGTGACCTTACCTTGACCAGAGGGGATAGACGGTTGGGGGCAACAGGTGGAAGGCACGATGGCCCGCTCTTCTGAAAGATTAACTGGGATTTAATGTGTGCGCAACAGATGAGTGAGTGAGTGAGCCAGTTCTTTAATTTAGAGCCTGTTCACACTTGGTGACAGTAGACTTTTTTTTTAAAAAGGAGCAAGGGGCAGGGAGGCGTTTTATATAAAAATCTATCAATTTGATGCATGGAAAGCGCTTTTGCGATTTGCACTATTTCTGGTTTGTAGGTTATTGTTTTGATAGGATCATGTACAGTCTCATCCGCGCCCGTTTCTTTGTATAATGAAGTGAATATTGAACAATGAAAAAGATGGTCCACTGATAGAAGATTTGAACAATCGCATGCTATTTTGGAATAATTTGGTTTTCCACCAATTCAGTCGAAGCTTGTATATTAGACATGACAAATATCGTGGACTTGATAAGATTTTCCTACTTCTCTGGAAGGTGTTCATTGTTCACGCATTTTTTTTTAAAATAACGAATTGATTTCTTGAACATCAAGTTTTAAATTACTCTCAGGTGTTTTTCTGAGCGCACCATCTCTAGCTAATTTATCTGCTGTTTTATTACCAGATATGTCACAGTGTAATGGAATCCAGCAAAAAGATACCCCAATTCCCTTCAACATAATAACATGTATGTAATGTCTTATTTCAAAAAGTAAATCTTTTCTTATTTTTTATTCCAAATTTTGCAGTCTGTATAGAACTGACTTGGATTCAACGCAGAAAAGTATGCTATAGACAGCAGTGTTCTTGTCACACATAAAATCAGCGCCATCAGAATAGAATACAGTTCTGCCGTAAGTACGGAGAACCCTTTCCCTAGAGAAAAGGATCTACGAATCTTCAGCAATGGAATCACAAAACCGGACCCTGTATATGAGTCTAAAATCGAACCATCTGTAAAATCTTCAACTGATCTGGACACACGGTTTCAATGTGTTCTATTGCTTCACAGGACAGAATATTAATGTTATCAACCTTCTTCATGTCAGTGTTATCTATAGCAAAGTTAGCTTGGATATGCTCCAATGAGGTATGCTTGAAACTATTGGCACATCTGAAATACTTTCAATATCGATGTTACACTTTTCAAATAGTTTCATTTGTATAATCCCTAACAGGCTGGGGAGAGGTAAGTGTTGAGCCCTTTTAGGATAGTCCCTTTTCAGAATTTACAACTGTATCAGTTTGACAGAATTTGAAACACATGTACAGGCTTCTGGTAACACATTTAGCCCGTGGCCAGTTTTAGTTGGTCAGACAGTGGAAGTAATCTTGCTTCTTTATAAGTATTTCGAATTCGTGTGTACAGGAACACCAAGTGCTACCTTAACAGTTTTACTATTATCTATTGACTAATTTCTTCAACAGGGTTTTCTGGAGCATTGAACTAAACCTCTTGCCCGTAAATAAGCTTCCATCGAACTAAGCTAGTAGCTAAATGTAATAGAGTTTTTGGTATCTTGACCCCATGGGTGTGCATTGATTATTTTAGTAGATTTAGCCTTTGTCCTGCGTCATTTACCATTTTCTCAGTGTACAACCGCCAGTGTTTACAGGTCAAACCCAGAAAATTTTACATTTTGTGAATGTTCTAATATTTTCTCAATTGTGGGATTGTTGTATTAGTATAAAAAGTTTCTCAGGTGGAAGATCTATTTCCACAAAATAGGCAAAGTCTCTTATTTTTTAAAGACATTAACATAGGAATTCCAGGAGGTTCCATCATAGTGCCTATCTTATGCACTATACTTATTATCGACCTTCACCAGATAATAGCCAATAATATATGTTTAGTGCAATGTGCTGACGATCTAGCTATTTGGTTGAATACCATAAGAAGGCACTTAAAAAGAAAGCAATAAATTATCTTAAAAAATATATATATCAGCTGGAAATAGATAAAATCAACAAATATATGACTAAAAACGGACTGTCATTGTCTGGAGAGAAAAAAAAAAACCACTATCAGGTTTTTTTTTTTAACAACGGGGAAAATCCTCAATATTTGCCTCAGCTAGTGCAAGAGATGTTTTTAAGCATGCGTTCACGCACTAGGCCTCGGTTTAAAGTCTGATCCAAAAGACTGTGACCGTGGCAGGAATGAAGAGAATGTGTCGAACACTCAGTGGTAATCATTTGAATCTCTCTGAAGTAGCTTCTGT
>JADBJO010005128.1:75000-80000 GCA_016801955.1 Conus betulinus
CACAACTGGGAACCACAGGATCATGGAGCTGGCAGGGAGGGTGGAGAGAACTCCAGAAGATGCTATACCCCCTCTCATAGCCCCCCCCCCCCCCCCCTCTTCCCACTCCCCAGCACCTCACTCACTCCACCCTCGTCCCCATCTCAGTGTTCTCAAGCTTTTTGTCTGCAGAAGTGATCTGATCTGATCGGAACACCACAGAATTATGGACTGTGATGGAAGAATTGTTAACCTGCACTGTTTTCCCCCACTACTTAATTGTTCAGCATTATATTGTTTGGTCAATCAGTGGGTGATTGCATCTCTTACGAGATCCAAGAAAGGTTGTTCTGCACAATTCTTAGCCACTGACAATGCTTGGGTTATTGAACAGCAGAGCTGACCACTCAGACTGTTCCATATCTTTTGATCTCCCTTGCATCCTTAAATGGATCCTCAAGCATAGGCTCAAAGATTGTCCCTTACATTTTATACTGTTTGCGTAATGTTTTTAGTTTTCAACAACTTTTTCCTCTCTCCACACTTTCGTTTTGTTTAATTCTATTACCTTTCGCTGGCTGCTTTGGGGGTGCTGTTGGATTCTTTTTCGAACCCTTGGCGGTCGGAACACCACAGAATTATGGACTGTGGTGTGTCTGTATCTGACGCCAAGAGCACAGACACAATCAGCCATGTCTCCCTGATGAGTCCCATCCAGCGGACGAAAGGCCTCGAGCAGGCAATACATATAGATCTGTCTTCGAGAGAGATTGCAATAGTTTCCTCATGCAGCTAGTGAAGGGTTTTTTTCCAACCCGCAGTTCTACTTAAAAAGATTAATAGAACAAACTGAAAAATTCGTACGAAACATGAGATGGAAAGCATTTTTCTTCCTGAATCCGAATGCAAAAAAAAGAGGACAAAAACACATATGACTTCAAATCATGGCGATCTCCACCAGCCATAGATGAAATGAAATCTTTTGAGGATAAAATGAAAAGAATGATAGCCAACATAGAATTCAAAAAATCAAACAACGATTTCCAAACATCATTAAAAAATGAAATAAAACAATACAAAATGATAAAAAAAATATTCGTGAAGGCTGACAAAACCAGTAATTACTACAAAATGGAACCAAACGAGTACTCACAACTTCTTGATAAAAACATTCAGAAAAACTACTACAAAAAAGCTGATAAAACCATACACACACACATCCGAAAAAAAGAAAAGAACTCGTACACCACATGGATCTAGGTGACAGGGTGGAAACAACTGCAAAAAAAAGAAGCCTTCATAACCCTTAAAGACCATAACCCAATTTCCACAACAACCCAACATGTAGACTAATAAACCCATCTAAATCTGAACTGGGCAAAATAAGTAAGAAAATCTTAGAAAAAGCCATAAAAAACATAAAATCAAACACTGAATACAACCTCTGGAAGAACACATATGAAGTTATCCAATGGTTCAAAAACCTTAACAAACAGAAGAACACAGTATTCATCACATTCGACATAGTAGACTTCTACCCATCCATAGACGAAGAGCTACTCACTAAAGCTCTGAAATTTGCTAATAAACACACAGACATAACAGGGTCAGAAATGAAATCATTTTTCACACCAAGAAAACTTTACTCTACAGCAGAAATGATACATGGATCAAGAAAACGAATAAAAACTCAACATTTGATGTGACCATGGGATCGTATGACGGTGCCGAAACATGTGAACTAGTCGGACTGTTTATACTATCCAACATCCAAAAGCAACTCGGAAAACAAGTCGGACTGTACAGAGACGACGGCCTCGCCGCGCTAAACAACAATCCAAGAACCATTGAAAACAAGAAAAAAGAACTATGCAAAATTTTCCAAAACCATAACTTAAAAATCACCATCGAAGCAAACAAAAAGGTAGTGAACTACTTAGACATAACACTTGACCTCAACAACCACATATATAAACCATACAAGAAACCTAATGACACACCCATTTATGTAAACATCAATAGCAACCACCCACCATCTATACTAAAAACCATACCCAATGGCATAAACAAGAGATTATCTAATCTGTCACATAATGAAAGAGTATTCAACAATGCAGCAGCAGAATACCAAGAGGCATTGCAAAAAAGTGGTTACAGCTACAAACTACAATACAACCCAGATAACAACATGAACAAAAAAAAAAAAAAAGCAGGAAAAGGAAAATCACATGGTACAACCCTCCATATGATGGACGAGTAAAAACAAACGTAGGAAAAGAATTTTTTCAAAATTTTGACAGCATCCTTCCCAAAAGAACACAAATTGTCCAAAATATTCAACACAGAACACCATCAAACTATCATATTCATGCATGCCTAACCTTAAAAATATAATTGATTCATCCAACAAAATGAAAAGCAACACAGCAAAGAGGGTGAAGAAAGGAAATCCTGCAATTGTGCTAAAAAAGAACAGTGTCCCTTAAGCAACAAATGCCTCTATAACAACATTGTATACCAAGCCACTGTGACATCAGAAAATGAAAAAGAAACATACATAGGGATCACTGAAAATCACTTCAAAACCAGATACGCAAACCATAAACAGTCATTCATTCAACAAAGAAAAATACAAAAAAACCAAACAGAACTGAGCAAATATATTTGGAGACTTAAAGACAAAAAAAATATAAACTATAACATATCCTGGAAAATCATAAAAAGGGCATCACCATACAACAACATTTCAAAAAGATGCAACCTATGTTCAACAGAAAAATGGTTAATACTATGCAAACCATACTTAGCAACCCTAAATACTAAAGTAGAAATAGTAAACAACTGCAGGCACAAATGGAAATCGTTGTCAGCAAACGCACCCTGAACTGTAAACAACCCAAAAAACCGAACAATACGTGCAGCCAATCCGCACGTGCAAACAGTGACATCAGGCCATATAACACCGGCAGTAGTAGGCGCCCAAAACCATCCTGACGAGAGCGCTGGCTCCAAACAGATCTGTTGGTTTTTTAAAACTTCCTTTTATCAGCAAAGACTGCAAGAAATATTCAATTATAAAACAAAACTTGCTCTTATGTTTTAGAGTGAGGAAATAAGGGGAGATAAGCATTCATATCTGCAGTGGCAGTTTTGCCTAACAGTATATGCTTGAGAGGGTGAGTGGGGAATAATAAATGCTTCTCAAATGAGTCTTCAGCAAGCTTTTAGTCTCCAAGGAACTCTCCAATGGGGAGAAAACTCACTAACATATAACTCGTGGTCAGATACCGGTATTTCGAGACCCTGATTGTTTCTCCTCAGTAACCGCGGAAAGTGGTAACTTAACTCCTCTGCCTTTTTCGGTTTTAAGAAGAATGCTATCCCAGAATAAGGCTGGTGTGCAATACCATAGTATGTTTGTTGAGTTTTCAAAAAACCAACCAAAGGTGCCACCTAAGAAGCAAAAAAAAATCAAGAAAGAGCAAAACAAGCTACATTTTTTCTAGTGAAAAGTAGAAAATATATATAAAGATAACCTCTTAAGACACAAGTGCTGAGGGCCAGTTCTTGGAATGATGAATCCACAGGGACTAAATTATAATTGTCTAATAAATTCCAAGGATAAGTAACCGAACACCATTCCAGCAACTTACAGAGCAGCTTGGTGTTGCAAAGACTGCAAGAAACATTCAATTATAGAAACAAACTTGCTCTTATGTCTTAGAGTGAAGAAATAAGGGGAGATAAGCATTCATATCTGCAGTGGCAGTTTTGCCTAACTAACAGTATGTGCTTGAGAGGGTGAGTGGGGAATAATAAATGCTTCTCAAATGAGTCTTCAGCAAGCGTATAGTCTCCAAGGAGGAGACACTCTCCAATAGGGAGGAAACTCGCTAACATATAACTCGTGGTCAGATACTGGTATTTCGAAATCTGATTGTTTCTCCTCTACTTTTCACTAGAAAATGTAGCTTGTTTTGCTCTTTCTTGATTTTCTTTTGCTTCTTAGGTGGCACCTTTGGTTAGTTGTTTTGAAAATTCAACACAACATACTATGGTATTGCGCACCAGCCTTATTCTGGGATAGCATTCTTCTTAAAAACCGAAAAGGCAGAGGAGTTAAGTTACCACTTTCCACGGTCACTGAGGAGAAACAATCAGGTTTCGAATACCGGTATCTGACCACGAGTTATATGTTAGTGAGTTTCCTCCCTATTGGAGTGTGTCTCCTCCTTGGAGACTATACGCTTGCTGAAGACTCATTTGAGAAGCATTTATTGTTCCCCACTCACCCTCTCAAGCACATACTGTTAGTTAGGCAAAAACTGCCACTGCAGATATGAATACTTATCTCCCCTTATTTCTTTCATTCTAAGACATAAGAGCAAGTTTTGTTTTATAATTGAAATATATATATATATATATATATATATATATATATATATATATATATATATATATATATATATAACCACCTCGCGACGGCAGCTGGTGACAATGTAGTCCTATTGCTATTTTGATTCCAGCCATCAAGGCAGCAAAGCTTACTTCAAACCCAATGGAATTTTTACCGAATACTTAAAAACCAGAATTTGTATTTAAAACAACCACAATAAAGGTTAAAACAACCCCCCTCCCGCCCACCCCTCTCTCTCTCTCTCTCTCTCTCTCTCTCTCTCGATTGATGCTATCATCATCATCATCTTCATCATCATCATCATTACTAGTATTAGTGTATTATTATCGTTGCTGTTGTTGTTGTTTGTTGGTGGTGGTGGTGGTGGTGGCGGTGTTGAGGTTAGCATTTCCATCTCTTTGTGCGTGTATTACTGTGTACTGTTTTGATGACAGATATCATTGTCAGGGAAAAAAAAATGTTGCACCAAGGCAGTAGTCTGTGCTATGCCAACCATTTTTTTTTTGTTGGTGGTGGTTATGTTTAAACATGGAAAACAACTCTAGTAACAGGTCTTTAGTCACAAAATTGTCAATAGCCCTCAAGGCCACACTTCATGGAATAA
>JADBJO010005128.1:85000-87500 GCA_016801955.1 Conus betulinus
TTCTTTCTCTACTTCATTGTTCAGCTATATATATATGTGTGTGAGCGCGTGCAAGTGTGTGTGTGTAAGTTTGCGTGCAAGTGAGTGCGCGCGCGCTGAGAGAGAGAGAGAGAGAGAGAGAGAGAGCATGCAGATTCCGTTGAAAACATGTTTTTTTCGAACGATTTTTTTTTTAATTTAGCTCCCGCTATGGATTTAGAGAGAGAGACGGGAGCGAGGCAGGAACGCAGAGTGCAGAAGAAGACCCATAACCCCCCTTCCCTCCCCCCCATTTCCACCACCCGCCCACCGATCTGTCCCTGCCCCACCCTTTCGAAGCTCAGTGCCGACGGGTGTGTCTGCGATAATCGACGTCTGTAGAAGCTCAGTGCCCACCGGCATGTCTGCAATAATGGACGTCTGCGGGTTCATGTAATGGACACTCCACAGCAGGTGTGGGTTCTCTTGTCATGCTGATGGGGCGTGTGGGCCCCACTGACCTGAGAGGAATGTGGGAGAAAGGGAATGATCGGAGCCACTGGGGGGGGTGCGGAAGATTGTCTGTCACCTGTCTAGATCTTGTCAGCGGAGGGTAAATGGTTCCATTGTGGTGGGGGTGTCGCTGGTTGTGACAACACAGACACTGGTGGGGGGGGGGGGGGGGGAGGGAGAAGGGGAACTCGCCCTCGCTGGTCATCATGAGAGAGCAAGGCGTGAAGAACCCACGGAACATGAGACTTTTTTTTTTTTTTTTGTGTGAGATGGGGGGGGGGGTGGGGGGGAAGTTGAAGGAGGAAGGAGAATGGGGAACGGGGTGTTTGACCTTTCTCGATGTCTCCGTGGCATTCCTCCCGCACGGCTCATTGCCGCTGGTCCTCACAAAGCCACACCCGGTCACTCCTGTCACACCACCTCTACACCGACAGTCCACGAGGAGGTAGGAAGGTCAAGACGCTGTGAGGTCACCCCTCATAGTTGACACAGCACTGCTGCTGAGTCACCCCGCTTGTGTTCAAAGGTTCTTGGTCTCATCCGAAAATACGCAGGATCTCCTGGATGAATTAAGTCTTTCACTGATGACAGTCGTGGCTTGGTTGTGGAGCCAGCGCCAGCGTCTTCAAACTTGTCGACACGGAAGACGGACACCATGGACAAAAACCACGGAGAGAGCAGCGCGCCTTGGTTTAAGGCTGTGTGAGATCAATTGACATAGGGCTAGAACACCAAGGCTACATCAAAATGTTGTTCTGCTGTGTCAGACCAATTGACATAGGCTTGAACACCAAGGCTACATTAAAATGTTGTTAAGCTGTTTCAGACCAATTGACATAAGCTACCACACCAAGGCTGCATTAAAATGTTGTTAGGCTGTTTCAGACCAATTGACATAGGCTAGAACATCAAGGCTACATTAAAATGTTGTTAGGCTGTGTCAGACCAATTGACATAGGCTAGAAAACCAATGCTACATCAAAATGTTGTTATGCTCTGCAGAGTTATGCGGGGATTGTCTTCAGTCGTGACAAAAGCCCCTAGCTTAAAATCACCAGTCTTCAAAATCCCTCGAAGTCGGAGTGTGGCTGCCCACGTGGCAGGGTAATCAAAAACGGTCACACACACGTGATGTTCTCGTCCCTTGCTGATGTATTTGTACCATAGTGTTCAAGTACTTCGGATGTTCGGATGATCCCTATAGTCTTTTAGCCAGGATACGACAAACTGAGAGAGCAGGACATGCAGGAGCATGTAAAATCACAGGACTCGATTATGACTGATGAGAGCAATGAAGATTCCCACAGGGTTCCTTTCGGTCTGAATCTATATTACCGGCGTACATCCTATATTTCCTTTCATACTATATCCCGGTGTGAACCAGGCCTGGAAATTACAGACACCTTGCAGTCATGGCCAAGAAATGTGAATAACCATTACGTAGATGTGTGTGATTTCAGTCTTATCATTTGAGCTCACAAGACGTTCACCAATGTTGGGTAGGTGCTGGTCATAGCCCCCAAAACTACAGCATTTTATTTGATTACATGACAATGATACTGGCTGTGCCATGGAGACCCAGTGTAATGACAGATGCATGACAGTACGTGTATGTAGCTTTCACTGATTTCGAGAAAGCGTTTGACACAATTTCAAGAAAATTACTGAGGCCTATTTTGTTAAAGAAAGGAATTAAACGTAAAAATTTACAAATTTACAGATGTATTAGAAGTATGTATGAGGTTGTTAAAGCTCGAGTTTGTTGTGGTACACGGTACACAGGTTATATCAATTGTACGAACGGTGTGAAACAAGGCGATGTTTGTAGTCCTCTTCTTTTTTCTTTTATTTATCAACGAACTTGCACTTGAAATTATGAATAATGGTAGACATGGTGTTAGTCTCAATGTGGATATGACTGAATTGTTTGCTGATGACATTGTATTATGGTCAGAAACTGTGATTGGGTCACAGACGCAACTAAATGATTTTCATAGAGCTGCAAGTCAGTTACGACTTAAAGTTTTTT
>JADBJO010005128.1:95000-97919 GCA_016801955.1 Conus betulinus
AAATGCTTAGGGATCTACCTTTGTACGCGCCTAAGTTTCGTAATGACCTTGCATATAGGGCAAAAATGCTTTGATATGCGTGATAAAAAGATTGCGTGATTTGTATAATAATTCCCTTGGGTTATTCTAAAAATATATTTGATTTCCAGATACAGCCTATTTTGATGTCAGGGGCTGAAATTGGGGTTTAGAAAATGCCGTTGTTCATTGTGAAGCGGTGCATTGATTTGCTTTAAAAAGTTTCTTGGTCTTGAAGGCGTATCTTCAATAATTTGGTGTATGGAGAGTCCAGTCGATATCCACTGTACATTGGGTCAGCCGTTAGACGTGTGCAGTATTGGTTTAAGATCTTACACATGGATCATTGTAGACTGCCTCAAAAAGCTTATGGGATGTTGTTCGATTTGGATCTAAAGGGAAAAACGGACTGGATTTCAAATATGCGTTTGTTTCTGTGTAAGAACGGTTTGGGAATGTTTGGCTGACTCAGGGTGTTGGAAATCAAAGACATTTTATTCGTGTTTTTTCGACAAAGGTTGGTTTTTCTGTTGATGGCAAATGTGGGACGACCATATCCAAACTAGTGAACCGTATGACATCCACAGAAATTCTTCTAGTTTTCAATGTATTCAGACTTATTTAAAATTCGATTTGGATATGCGTTTGAAAAGATTTATTGCTAAATTTGGAGTTGGTGTTTCTGAAATAAGGACTCATTTAAGTTACAGACAACATACACAAAACGACCTGGTATGTTCACTGTGTGTGCAAGGTGAGGAGAATGAAATACATTTAATGTTCCTTTACCCCATTTTTTAGAGGAACTTTGCCAAAATTTTATCCGACTGAAATATTATAGGCCTCCCATTCCCTTTCAAATGGGCCAATAACCTTGCTGAATAAAAATCCGAAGTATGAAGTATGAACTCTCTCTCTCTCTCTCTCTCATCTCTCTCTCTCTCCCTCTCTCCTCTCTCTCTCTCTCTCTCTCCCAGTTTTCTGGATTCCCAGTGGCTGTGTAAAAATACCCTGAATACCCTGCTGACGGACAATAACGTCACAAGCTGGACAATTACAGAAGGCGAAAGCGCTGTGGTTGTTTTGCGCCTCAGGCCCTGCTGCTTCCCGGGTGTCAACAAACATGGCGGATCCCGTCCTGCACCGCCACACACAAGTCCAATATTTCAGGAAGAAACCTCCCAGCAACATCCGACGAGACCAACAGAGAGCCGGACAGCAGCGAGGGAAGGAAGCAAGTGGAACACGTGAAGAAGCCATACCTCCGTGACTACTCCATCTCCGACCGACGTGCAACTGTGTACATGACCCAGAAGTGGAACACACTGTGGCTACACGCTCGAGTCAAACGGATGATCTAGTAAGATTAGAGACTGATGGTTTGAGTTTGCACGGGTGTGACTGAGACTGTACCTACGTGTGAGTGTATTGACAGTTCTGTTCCTTCTTCACCACCTGACGCTGTCATGGAACCAGTGTTTGAGAGCCTTGTAGCAGGATTCAGTGCCAGTGTTGTGAAAAGTTATGTCGCCACTCTGAAAGACGAAGACATTTGAGAGACAAGGGTAGAACAAGTCATTTAGAAAAGTCGTCCTTGATCGCTTAAATGAATCGCACATATGGATCTGTGAATCGGACGATCTGGTGCTGGAGTTCCCATGTACGCCCGATGGCAGGGACTGCTCTTTCTGGTTTGTCAAACAAGATGCCAGTCACTTTCTGACAGAAGGACGGACAAAACTGGCCAATCTCCGCCGAGGAAAACGTGTTGACAGAACACATCACGCTGACATCCAGGCACGTGCTGCTGCACGGCCGCTGGAGACGCCACACGGCCTGATCCTGTTCTACCTGGGATGACAACCTGGGCTCAGACTCACGCCGCAGACAGAATCAACGTGACGGCCTTGCCAGTGACATAACACGTGTCTGAACTGTGGTTTAAAAAAAAAAAAAATGACATACATCGTGAAAACATTGTACCCATGGTCCGTGGAACTGCGTTGCAAATGAGGCTATACTGCTTTAAAGCAATACATTTCCTTCGTTCGTTTTGTTCGTTCGTTCTCCTTTTGTCTGCCTGCCTGCCTGTCTGTGTCTGTCTGTCTGTCTGTCTGTCTGTCTGTCTGTCTGTCTGTCTGTCTGTCTCCTCTCTCTCTCTCTCTCTCTCTCCTCTCTCTCTCTCTCTCTCTCTCTCTCTCTGTCCTGTCCTCTCTGTCTCTGTCCTTCTCTGTCTCTCTGTCTGTTTGTCTCTGTCTGTCTGTCGGTCTGCCTGTCTGCCTGTCTGTCTGTCTGTCTCTCTCTCTCTCTCTCTCTGGTCCATCTCTCTCTCTCCCTCTCTCTCTCTCTTTCTCTCCCTATCTCCCTCCCTCTCTCGTTCTCTCTCCCTCTTTCTCTGTCTGTGTGCCTTCTCTCTCTCTGTGCGCCCCCCCCCCATCTCCCTCCCCCCTTTCTCTCTGGTCCTCCACTCTCTCTCATCCACTGCCCCCCGTCTCACTCTCTCTTCATCCCCCCACTCTCTCTCTCTCTCTCTCTCTTTGCCCCTACCACCCCCTCTCTCTCTCTCTCTCTCTCTGCACTCTCTCTCTCCAGTCTCTCTCTCATCTCCTCTCTTCCTCTCCTCTCTCTCTCTCTCTCTCTGTCTGTCTGTCTGTCTGTCTGTCTGTCTGTCTGTCTGTCTGTGTCTGTCTCTCTCCTCATCTCTCTCTCTCTCTCTCTCTCTCTCTCTGTGTCTGTCTGACTCTGTCTGTCCTGTCTCTCTCTCTCTCCCTCTCCTCTCTCTCTCTCTCCATCTCTCTCTCTCTTTTCCCCTCTCCCTCTGTGTCCGCTCTTTCCTCTGTCTCTTGTCTGTCTTATGTCGGTCTGCCTGTCTCTCTCCTCCTCACCTCTCCTCTCCTCCAC
>JADBJO010005128.1:98585-101085 GCA_016801955.1 Conus betulinus
TATATCTCGCCGCTCTCGTCTCTATCCCTGGCTCCCAGCTACTATCTATCTATATCTCTATCTCTCTCTCTCTATTTCGCTCTCTCTCTCATAAGCGGTTTCATGGGGGAGGTGGCCCGCTTGTTCTATGGTGATCAGGGGGGGAAAGGACAGGCACAGCGGGCAGAGAAAAAAGAATTGTGTTGTGGTAAGAAGGTTTGCTGTCGGGGGCGAGAGGGGAGGGTACCATTTGACTACAGCTGGTTGACGTGAGGGGACCATATATTCCCCCTCCTCTCCTCCTCCCCCGAGTGGGTGAGGGGGAATAAGGAGGGGCGAGGGGGGTGTTGGGGGGGGGGGGGGGAGGTGGGAGGAGCGTTGCCAGCAAGGAGCTGGGATGGGGAGGGGGCGGTTTGGGGGAGGGGCGGGGGAGGGGCGGAGGGACAGACAGCAGGGACAAGTAGTGTCAGAAATTCGAGAGGAGGGAGGAGGAGGAGGAGGAGGAGGAGAGATGGAGGAAAGAAGAGGCAGGGAGGGAAAAAACGAAGAAGAAAAGAAGAAGAAGAAGAAGAAGAGGAGAAGAAAAGAAGAAGCGTAAGAAGAGAAGAAGAAGGAAGAAAGAAGGACAGAGAAGAAGAAGAGCGAAGGAAGAAGAAGAAGAAGCGAAGAAGAAAGAAGAGAGAAGGAGAAGAAAGAAGAGTTAAAAGCAGAGAAAAGAAGGAAGAAAGGAATGAAGGACGGAGAGCGTGGAGAGAAGAGAGGAGTTTCATGTGTCCTAGTTATGAACCTTCTAGAAGAAGAAGAACAACAACAACAAGAAGGAAAGAGAGAGAGAGAGAGAGAGAGAGAGAGAGAAGGAGAGAGGAGAGAGGAGAGAGAGATCATGTGTCCTCAGTTGTTAACAACACGTTCTAAAAGAAGAGAAGAAGAAGACGAGAAGAAATGAAGAAAGAAAGACGAAGAAGAAGAAGAAGAAGAAGCAGAAGAAGAGAAGATGGAGAGAGAAGAGAGAAGAGAGAGGAGAGAGAGAAGAGAGAGAGAGAGAGAGAGAGGAGAGACAGGACAGGACAGACAGGACAGACAGACAGATAGCGAATAGACAGACAGACAGACAGACAGACTGACAGACAGAGAGACACAGAGAGAGGCAGAGAAAGAGAGAGTTAATGTGTCCCAGTTGTGAGAGAGAGAGAGGAGAGAAGAGAGGAGAGAGAGAGAAGAGGAGAGAGGGAAAGGGACAATGACAATGCTTTACTGACAATAGTTAACCCTTACGCCAAGGGAGGTGCATATGCAATTTCCCACTTAGTGTTGCCAAACTCTGCCAACAATAGAAAGCGAGAGCGTCAAAAAGAAGCGTAGACACAGAAAACAGTTTGAACAATACTAATTATTAGAAAATGAAGAGAAAAAGGAAGAAAAGGACTATTCATCAAACAATATTCTCATCACAACAAACCACTTACTCCATAATCATGATTTTCAAACACAGCCTACATATTAATTTTTTTTCTCCCTAAATCGAAAAGCTTCGCAACAAACTTAGCGATGAGTTTACAATGCTACTTTTTTAGAGGATAAATTACCAAAAGGGTTTTGAGTTTGACCGAAAAAGGACTTAAAGGCAGAACAATCATTTCTGAATTTGTTCTAGTCTGGACATCTTAAAACGAAGTGTTCCTCGTATTCAGTTTCTTTTGAGCAGGATGGACACATCAGATCACTTTCTGCGTGCATCTTTTTTCTGCTTTAAACCCCAGGCTTCTCGTTGACACCGAGCGAACACATCTCTAAAACGCTTACAAAAAAATTGATGAGATACTTCTCAGCTTGAGAAAATCTTTAAATGAATAATAAAAACTCATACTTGTCACTTTCTTCCAAAATTGCTATGCCAATATTGCATATGGCACGCAATCAACCTATCTTTAAAAACTCTGCCAAAAAAAAAAAAAAAAAACTGACTTCATCACGAACTGTCTGAGTCATCCATACAATGCCAAATCCATTTACAGATAGAACTCTATTTCAAATGGCCAGTTCTGACGACCTAATTCTAACTGAGTTTGGGTCATGCAATATGCCTGTTTATTTACCTTTGTGATTGGAAATTTCAATAGTCGCAACCAGTACTTCAAAACATTTGACAACAGTTCTAACATATAAAGGAAATCGACCAGTTTTACCGCGACACATTTTTTATTAGAGGTATGTCAAGGTACATTAAAGAACCGTTCAAGTTGTGTATAGTTTCCATTTGCTCATTTACTTAAATGCCCCAAACGTCTGCGCCATATGTTAGAACAGGCTGGATTTGTGTATCAAACAGTTTCTAAAACAATGGAGGGTCAATAGAATTTAGTTTTCTCATACATCGACAGATTTTCTACTACACCCTTTTCCCTTTTCGGCAAACTTCTGACCAATCCATACTAAGACTCAATTTGGTAGTAACGATGATTCATAAAGTATTTATACGAGTTCATAACTTATTTTATTTCATCCCCCCCCCCCCCCCCCC
>JADBJO010005128.1:106085-108585 GCA_016801955.1 Conus betulinus
AAAAAAAACAATTGGAGTGTACTTACCCCAACAGTCTTAGAAACGATTTGAGTGTACTTACCCCAACACTCTCAAAAATAATTTGCATTACTTACCCCAACGGTCTCAAAAACAGTTTCAATATACTTGCCCAAACAGTCTCAAAAACAGTTTCAATATACTTGCCCCAACAGTCTCAAAAACAATGTCAATATACTTGCCCCAACAGTCTCAAAAACACATGTCAATATACTTGCCCCAACAGTCTCAAAAACAATGT
Organism: Conus betulinus; assembly: GCA_016801955.1. NCBI lineage: Eukaryota > Metazoa > Mollusca > Gastropoda > Neogastropoda > Conidae > Conus > Conus betulinus. The sequence continues at coordinate 106,345 of JADBJO010005128.1, forward strand.
CAATATACTTGCCCCAACAGTCTCAAAAACAATGTCAATATACTTGCCCCAACAGTCTCAAAAACAATGTCAATATACTTGCCCCAACAGTCTCAAAAACAATGTCAATATACTTGCCCCAACAGTCTCAAAAACAATGTCAATATACTTGCCCCAACAGACTCCTTTCCATTCTTCTCCACGGGGAACCCTTGAACAGCAGCACAGAAAAAACAACGACAAAGGTGCAACCCCCATCTTGCGACAATGGACTTTGACCAGTGATAGCACATAAAAACAACAACGACAAAGGTGCCACCCCCATCTGGCGACAGTAGACTTGACCAGGGATAGCACAGAAAAAACAACAACAACAACAAAGGTGCAGCCCCCATCTTGCGACAATGGACTTGACCAGGGATAGTGCGGACTGAGGCGTTGACCTAGGTCTCACTGAACGAGCGAAAAAAACAGACGATACTATGGCATGCATTCATCCATTGTTGAAGGAAGAGTGCATTGTTGTGTTTAATCACAAAAATCTTTTGTCTATCTAAATATCCTTTTTTGCGGTGGATTCCGTACTCAGTACCTTGATTACAATAAACATGCTTGTGCTTCATCGACAAAAAGCCGGAATATAAACGTAAAGTGCTCTATTTGGGACTTCTGTGAGGATACGGGTCTGTTGTGAGTATAGGACACCCACACATGCTGGCTCCAAAGGGGGCTTAGTAGGTGGTGTTCTGCATATTCTGGAACACAACAGGCGCCACTGAAGACCAGCAAGTGACTCGCCAGCAGTGCAGTGTCTCCTCCGGTGGGGGGGGGGGGGGGGGGGGGTTGCCTCATGACGATTTAACAGAAACTGCTCTGTATGGATTGCTGGTGCTGGGACTGCAGCGGGACAGGTCGAGGTGTTTGTGTGGACAGGGATCCAGAATGGACGACGTAAGGGTAAAGGTCACCTGCAGAGTGACGCCGATGAAACAGAAAACAACAAAGAAAGAAAACTGTTCATGTTTGATTCAGCTCCTTCTTTCACACACACACACACACACACACACATGTTTGTGCACGGAAAGAAAAGGGGAAAGCGTTCTATCCCAACAGATGTCGAACAAGAAACCAATCTCTGGAAAATGGAAGTCGTTTCGAGAGCGTCAGACACCATACCATCCAACCATTCTATAATGTCACGTGATAATCCCTTCTCCCTCCTTCCCTCTCTCCCTCCCTTCCTCATTCCCAACAGATGAATACCGACCGCTTTTTTTTTCTGCCAATCAGAAGGCAGAGTACATAATTCGGTATATCGCATGCTTTTGTTACTACTCATAAACGAAGGAAACAGAGAGGAAAACCAAGCGTCAACAATGAAGTCTATGATCTCGCACGCTTTTATCGTTTGAACTGCACTGCATCTGATATCTGAAGAGCTTTCTGTCTGTCTCTCTCCTTTTCTTTGTTCCCCTGCCTTTGCAGTCTGCACTCTTCGTTATTGATTATACAAGTCCACAATTTTCGCATTATCATGTCCAAATTTGGCACGACGGCTCATTTGCCAACTAGGCAGATCAAGAGCGAATAACTTTTGTGTGACCAAGTCGCGTTAGTCGCATTGTAATGCGACTTAAGGGTTTAGCGAAATGATGTCGGGGATTCCAAGAGATTCTCAACACGCCTTGCCACCGGCGTTGACATAGTTTAAAAAAAACGGTGCTTCCTGTCAGCCGAAATAGCTCAGTTGACGCTGAAGATCTAAAGCTCCCTGCTTCGACTTCAGATTCAGACACACATTTTCTGGGTTTTTTTTTTTTTTCTTCAAGGGATTCGGAACGGGGTCTGAGGCAAAAGGTGTGTTTACAGGAGAGGAGAGGTAGAAGGGGATAAAAAAAAATAGGGGGGTAGGGGTGGGGGTGGGGGCGAAGAAGAAAGTGGAAGGATAGGAGACATAGGGCAAGCCGGGGGAAATGCCTGCGGTCGGAGAGTGAGAAAAGGGGGCGGGAAAGACGGAGAAAGAGTGACTAGAGTTGGGGGAAAGGGGAAAGGGGACAGGGGAGGGGAAGAAGGGGGGTGGTGGTGGTGGTGGTGGTGATAGCAAAATGGTAGGTAGAACAGAGGATGACAGGGTACGTTGGGACAGGTATGAGGGTGAGGACAGGGGGGGGGTGGCAACACTTCGTCTTGAAACGAAACTCGACGAATGTAGGGTTTGAGGGCAAAAGATCAACCCTTTAATTTCCCTAATTATTTACAGTC
>JADBJO010005128.1:118585-131085 GCA_016801955.1 Conus betulinus
TATTTTTAATGATACTGACTTAATTCTATGAAAAACGATGGAGCAAAACCAAAATTTGAAATTTTCACCACATCATTTAACGAATTTCAATCGATAGATACATGTACTGCATTAACAGAATTACACCAACCTTTCTCACATCCTCTAGGAACATAAGTTCGAACATTACACTGTGAATTTGAGAGACATCTTGGAAATACGCGACGGCGATTGCGTAAGGAGTTAGTGACCAGCCATTTTGAGGGTTCATAAATGGACGGACGTCCCACACTTTGTTTTTTTGCGTAACGCATTCAGTAACACGCCAAGTGTCAGTTAAAATGTCTTGTTTCACACTTGCCTGCAAACCTATGAGTGATGATGAATGAACAACTTGTTACATCAGGGACAGCAAACATTCGTGTTGTGTGTCAGCTGCCCCTCTCTGTTGACTTGAGACTGAAAGACAAATATTTTCAACTTTCCGTGTGTAGTTGGTACGTTCATGTGATGAAAGCTGTCAGTGATATTGTTAAGGATGGAACGATGGAAAATGTACACAGAAGAAGCAGATAGCAGGGAAGGTAAGGGTAGTGGAGAGAGGTGGGAAAAAGATGGGGGGGGGGGGGGGGGGGAGAAGAAGCGTATAAGCGGGCACAGATGCTGAGAGAAACGAGGATGGGCAGGTTTATCAAGGAAATGGGGGGGGGGGGGGGGGGGGGGGGACGGGGACGGTACGGCTGAGGGAATGAGTGCATGCGGGGATGGGGGTGAGAGTAAGGAGGGGCAGGGAGTGGGGCGCGACAGGTGTGGGTCAGGAAGAGAGAGGGAAGGTGTCTGGGTCTATTTACATAAAACTGCCATTACAGATATGTTCTTATTCATCTCATTCAAGCCGATGTTACAACGTTGTCTCGTATTTCATGTCCGTATTTAGCAAGGTCTGATAATTTATCTTTTTATTCCTTTTCCATGTCACACAATGTCTGTTCATCTTCTGATGTGCATTTGTAACTATAAAAGAAAAAAAAAATGATAGCAAGGGCGGTTATTTATTTTGCGGGGAAAAAAAGGGGATAAAACAAACAATGAATTTCGCATAAAATGCCAAATAAAGAAATAAATAAATAAACAGATGACAAATATATATACATAGTCAGTTAAATATTTGTGAATCGTCATGAAATAGTCACTGTTTTAAAGACTGCCCATTGCCAGTTACATATGCAGACATTGGAAGAACGTGCAACTGAGTAAATGTGTGACATGCGTCAATGCGCCTGTCATTTTGCACAGGCGTGGAAAAGCATGGAGCTGTCATGGAGCAGTTGCGTCCCTTGACGTCTCAATGGAGTGCCCAGTGCGTGTCAGTCCTCTGTCAACAAAGCACAGGCTCCCCAGGGTGGTGCAGAATTGCTCTGGCTGGATGGTTTGGCGGTTGAGGAGAGTTTGGGGCGACGAACTCTTCCTGAACGGCGCTGCCTAGATTTCAGAACTAGAACTCTGTTGAGGGTCAGACGTTATACAGCACAAGACTATGCAATACAATGCCATAAAATTCAGTAGAATACAAGACAATATAATGCAACACAACACAGTGTGATACCTTTCACTGCAATACAATAGAGTACAATACAGTGCAATTCAAGGTGATGCAATGCAGAGCCACACAATACAATACAAACCAATACAATGTAATACAAACCAATACAATACAACACAATAAAATACAATACAATTCGTATTCACACTCAACGTTTATGTTTCTGCCTCCTTCTAGAACGCGGAATCGATAATGTGTGTATTTTTTTCTTCTTTGTCCTCCACCAGTGAGCAGAAATGTAAATTTGAAGGTTGGGCACAAACGCAAATGAGCGCTGCGTCCCATATGGGCAACGTATATGGCACACACCACAGCCTTGTATTCGATTGGGGGGTGGGGGGAGGGGGGGTAGGAGAGGGGGAGGACAGTGCATTCTAGATCATTTGTACAACGCAGTTTACAACTATGACAGCTGATGGAGAAGTGAGGGGGAAAATGTGACATTTGTGAGCGAATAGACTCCGACGGTATTAGCTGGCCTGTACTCACAGCAGGCCAAGGACAGCTCTCTGTCCCATCGCAGAGGCTCTAGAGGTTCTGAAGGTTTCAAAGACACGCTCAAAACATCGTTGAAAGTGTTTATCATCAACCCCTGACACATTTGAACAAACTGCTATGGATCAGGCTGGATGAGGCTACTCTATCCACAAAGGTGCTGGTTGATGTGAAGAAAGGAGGACAGCTGCGGCGCAAACAAAAGAGACAGGCAAGGAAAGCCCGCGCGCCAGCAATCAGGGGCAGGTCTTCCACATTGCCTGTCCAAGCTGTCACCGCACATTCCGTGCACGTGTCGGCTTGATTAGCCATCTGCAGATCCACACATCATCTCCCCCCCCCCCTCCCCCCTTCTTCCCTCCCCTTAACCTCTCGATGACTGAAGAGGTCCTCGTCGTCGATTTGACTGACGAACAACAACAATAGGTTTTGAGCCGCATTCTTTTGACAGCGAAGGCGCGATGCCCTAAGCGCTTTCTCCTAATACAGAACATGACACTCTAGTACTCTAAACTGCGGGGTTTTTCTCTTTTTTTTCTTTCTTTCTTTTTTTCCCAATAGATGAAATGCTTTGTTTAATTTGTGAGGTCGCTATTTGAACCAGTAATACAACTCAGATTATCTACTTATTTGAACCAGTAATACAGCTCCGATTATCGACCTATTTGAACCAGTAATACAGGTCAGATTATCTACCTATTTGAATCAGTAATACAACTTAGATTATCTATCTATTTAAACCACTAATCAGCTCAGATTATCTACCTATTTGAACCAGTAGTACAGCTCAGATTATCTACCTATTTGAATCAGTAATACAACTAGATTATCTACCTATTTGAACCAGTAATACAGCTCAGATTATCTACCTATTTGAACCAGTAATACAGCTCAGATTATCTACCATCTTTTTTTTTATTTTCTGAGCCGAAAATGAAGGAAACTTTTTTCTTTTTTTTTTTCAAAATACGTGATCAAAATAAAACACAAGTTTTTCGTGTGAAACATACCCACCAACATCATTGTCATTATCGTCACAATCATCTCTTTGTCGTCATCACCGTCATAATCATCCCTTCATCGTCATTATGGTCACAATCATCCCTTCATCGTCATTATGGTCACACAATCTTCCCTTCATCGTCATTATGGTCACAATCATCCTTCATCGTCATTATGGTCACAATCATCCCTTCATCGTCATTATGGTCACAATCTTCCCTTCATCGTCATTATCGTCACAATCTTCCCTTTATTGTCATTATCGTCACAATCTTCCCTTTATTGTCATTATCGTCACAATCTTCCCTTTATTGTCATTATAATTATCTCCCCTGCCATCACTAACAGCACTTTCAAAAAAAAAAAAAAAAGGGTAACGTGGACGAAAGCTAAACTTGATTCGTTTTTTTTTTTTCATCAGAGAGAGAGAGAGAGAGAGAGAGAGAGAGAGAGAGAGAGAGAGAGAGAGAGGGAGAGACTCACACACACACACACTCACACACACGCACACGCGCGCGCGCGTGCGCGCCCACACACACACACACACACACACACACACACACACACACACACACACACACACACACACACAACACACACAGAGAGAGAGAGAGAGAGAGAGAGAGAGAGAGAGAGAGAGAGAGAGAGAGAGTCTTACAGTTCCGTGCTCAAAGTGCATAGAAATATTAGCATAGAACTTGTCAGCCGAAATAAACCTGATCTACAGGCCTATTCATGCATATGACCTTTCACCTCCTCCGGAAGTGCTAAGATCATGCGCTCGGGGAGCAGAACTAATGATTTGCGCCAATATGTTTTGGATTGGCAACATCTGGTAACAACAGGTTTCCGCCAGATCCCCTCTTTTCACCTCAATCAGGTAAGAAAACAGAGAGCAAGGAGGATTCATATTCTTTATCGGAACTTCCGGCGTTAATCACTCTCACCACGTGATGTATAGGTCTCTGGAGTGCGTGCATGCGTGGTCGAGGGATTAAAGCACGCATAGTGCGCAGGATATTGGCCCTCTCTATCACCTGCGTCAAACATGTCACCGATAGGTAATCCATGTGACTGAAGCAGAGCATCAAGTGAAAGAAGAAAAGAAAATATTTGACAAAAAGACCGTTTCATCTATGCGGAGCTGAAAAACAGAATAGTTCACGACCATAAGCATGACTGGTTAAAACCGTGATAATTACATGCTCTTAATCAATCGTGATGATGCACAAAACAGCGTAACAGAGAGTTGGATTTCAGGGCCGAGAGGTTCACAGTCAACAAGGTTTCTCTAGTGTCACTTTTATCAGTGAGGTGTCGGTGCGTGTGTGATCTAGTCCACAGAGCTACAGCGCGTCTGCTAAGTTTTGAGACCACGCTGCGAATGATGGAAAGCTGATGGATTAATGATTTAATGACTAAAATGACAGATTTAAGAAGAGGGTCTTAGCTACGACTTAGCAGATGTCTGACCTACGCATTACCCCAACGCGGGTACTCTGGGTATTTACCTAACACTGTCATTGTGTGTGTGCGTGGTGACTGTATACGTGTCTGTATATATTTGTGCGCAGAGCTGTGTGGGCATGTGCCCATGTGTGTGTGTGTGTGTGTGTGTGTGTGATCTGTGGGCTTGTGTGAGCATGCTCCTGCGCGCACGCATCTGCGCATGTCTTTCTCTCTAAGGTTGCTATAGCAACAGAAAATCAGGTAGTTTAAGCCCAGTTCATCGACTCACATTTTTGACGCAGTTATCAGCATCTTCTCGGGCTCTTCTCGAATTTCATCTGGAAGGATCTGCAAAGGACCAAAGCATGATCATGTTCCTCCACCAGAACACGAGCTATCCTGTATGATGGCTGCACATTGGATGCCTTCAAAACAGACAGTGGAGCAAAGCAATGAAGCGTGTATGTCACGACCATGTTTGTTTCTTTGCTTGTTTTTTTTTCAGGATCTCTAAAGCCTACTTATTCATTGTGGACATAGCAAATCACGATCATTCAAGGAAAGAAGAAGGAAAATGGAAATTGCCACTCTCTCACCGTCTAAGAGATAAGGAGAGGGCGTGAGAGGGTCCGTTGGGGGAGATTCTGTTTGTTGATAATCTATCTCACTATATCTCTGTCTATCTCTCTATTCTGTATCTATTTCTGTGTATCTCTTTATCTGTCTGTCAGTCTATGTATCTGTATCTGTCTATCTATCTATCTTCTATCTATTTATCTCTCTATCGATCAGTCGATCGATGTCCATGTCCATGGGTGAACTTTGTTAGAGAGGGCAGTGTTGACAAAGACGGACCTTTCTAGCTCACAGCTGTGGACTGCCACCCCGTGGTCTGCCATGACTTCGGAGATGGAACCAACTCTTTACTCTACCAACATAACCTCTTCGATGCTAGAATTGAAATGTGTTCACCAAAACTGAATATATCCTTCACTTTACAAGAGGGTCATCAACTGATAAAACAAAAGGCTTGGAGCTGTTTAGAAATAGTCCGAAGAACCTTAGTTCTTATGTTAACATACAAAACAGTTCACTTTGTCAAAGGTATCCAAAAGTCTGCAAATTCGGGATATATATCAATACAGAAATTTTCGTTTCTACATGTTATCGACTAAAACTAGATGCTCTAAGAACTAAATAATGCTTCAAAGAAATGTGTATCAAGAGGTCATGTTTTATTGGAGTGTGTGACTCACTCGCATACTTACCATGTTTATCAGGCATGTCCGTGATTGATCCAGTGATCCATAGAGCTTCTTCCTCGTCGATGTCAGCAGGCCAGGTCTCTGCTCTTAGCTTTTTATGTGTGGGACAGTTCTGCAGGAAGTGTTCCAGACAGACTCGCCTGTGTGGTGTTTTGTGACATTGGTCTGAAAATCAGTGCCGAAAAGATCAAATCAATGCCATCCCTAGCACCACCAGCACTGCTGATATTACTGTGAATGAAAGGAAGCTAGGAACTCTTCAACTATTCACCAACTAGGGTCTCATCATAGCCGCTAAAGACAATGTTCATCATGTCTGTATCGAGAGAAATTAGATTTTAAAACGAAAAAGCTGAGAGAACAGACGAAGTTGTTTGACTTTCGTCTTGCTTTTCATTTCTGATTCCGAGGGGCATACAAGTCTGGCTGCTTAATTCGTGAAATTCTGCCGATTATCTCGAGATCGGTGTTAATGAGACCACAATAGACGATGGTCGGAAACTGCAAGCGAGACAATTTGTGTCAGAGTTCGTATTCAGCGAGAGTGATCCCGCCGTGTCTATGGGACAGGTGGCGCTGAGAGGCAGGACCAAAGTAAATTTGCTCCATCGATCAGCTTAAATAATGGCTAAACACAGATGCGAAGAGGTGCACCACCTGTAATACAGACAGTCGATATCCTGATCGTGTTTCTGTGCGCTTCAAAGAAAAAATTTTTTTACTCTCTGAAGCATAAACTTAGAAAAGATCATCTATCTCGTTTGCAAAGGAAAGACGGGAGTTATTTTTCCCTGATCTTTAATTTCCGGAACATGTTTTTTCGCTGTTGCCCTTCGTACAATTGTTGAAAATTAGCAGATGATTTTTTTTTTCTCGACTAAACTTTCGATCCAATTACCTCGCGAAATAAAAGATCGCCTGGTTAAGAGGAGCATATAAATGACACAAATGGTCAGCATATTACTGTGGTTCGTGGAAGGAACCAAGGCACAAACTTCAAAAGAGTGTGGCGCCAACGTTTGGGACATTGGGACTGAAGAGGACCGCATCCACCAGCTCGACAGAGCCGCTCAAGTCACCATCATCAGGCTGCGAACAGGACACTGCCAGCTCCTCCCATCTCTCACGTCTCAAACTTTCTCATACTGACCAGCGCGCCTGTGGCACAGGCTCCCAAAAACTCCCCACCCACACCTCACAGTCCTGCCCCTCCTTTTGAATCCTTGGGACGCCAGACGTGGCCCAGTCCGGACGAGGTCCAGGAGAAGCTGTGGGGGGACCGATGAGGTCTCTGCGGCGGACTGTCGACTTCGCTTTACTGACCGGATTGAGGATCTAGCATGGCCTGGAGCGTGAAAGAAAAGAAAGAAAACCGAGAGAGAGAGAGAGAGAGAGAGAGAGAGAGAGAGAGAGAGAGAGAGACAGACAGACAGACAGACAGACAGACAGAGACAGAGACAGAGAGAGAGAGACAGAGACAGAGAGAGAGAGAGACAGCCGATGGAATCAGCAATGTGCCCACAGTTGACTGATCCTCAAAAAAAAAAAATAATAGATAATTAAAACAAACAAACAAACAAAAAGCATTTGGAAAGTGTGGGTGTGGGGGGGGGGGGGGGGGGGGGGGAGGAGTGTGCGACTGTGGAGGATCAGGGAAACACACAATGGGGTGGGGAGTGAGGCTGTAAGACAAGGTAGGGCGAGGATTGAGACTGTGAGACAAGGTGGGGTGGGGGATTGAGGCTGTAGGACAATGTGGGGTGGGAATTGAGGCTGTAAGACAAGGTGTGGTAGGATTGAGGCTGTAAGACAAGGTGGGGTGGGGATTGAGGCTGTAAGACAAGGTGGGGTGGGGATTGAGGCTGTAAGACATGGTGGGGTGGGGATTGAGACTGTAAGACATGGTGGGGTGGGGATTGAGGCTGTAAGACATGGTGGGGTGGGGATTGAGGCTGTAAGACTGTAAGACAAGGTAAGGGGGTGGGGATTGAGGCTGTAAGACAAGGTGGGGTGGGGATTGAGGCTGTAAGACAAGGTGGGGTGGGGATTGAGGCTGTAAGACAAGGTGGGGTGGGGGATTGAGGCTGTAAGACAAGGTGGGGTGGGGATTGAGGCTGTAAGACAAGGTGGGGTGGGGATTGAGGCTGTAAGACAAGGTGGGGTGGGGATTGAGGCTGTAAGACAAGGTGGGGTGGGGGGTTGGGGCTGTAAGACAAGACAAGGTGGGTGGTGGGGATTGAGGCTGTAAGACAAGGTGGGGTGGGGATTGAGGCTGTAAGACAAGGTGGGGTGGGGATTGAGGCTGTAAGACAAGGTGGGGTGGGGACTGAGGCTGTAAGACAAGGTGGAGTGGGGATTGAGGCTGCAAGACAAGGTGGAGTGGGGATTGAGGCTGCAAGACAAGGTGGGTGGGGATGGGCTGCAAGACAAGGTGGGGTGGGGATTGAGGCTGTAAGACAAGGTGGGGTGGGGATTTAGGCTGTAAGACAAGGTGGGGTGGGGATTGAGGCTGTCAGTTTGAAGAAGATGAAAATGGTTCGTTCCTGAAAGCATGGAAGATAAGAGAGAGAGAGAGAGAGAGAGAGAGAGAGAGAGGGGGAGGGAGGAGAGGAGAGAGTCAGACAGACAGACAGGGAGACAGAGACAGAAACAGACAGAAAGACAGAGTCAGACAGAAAGACAGAGAGAGAGAGAGACAGATACAGAGAGACAGACAGACAGACAGCAGACAGACAGACAGACAGAGAGAATCTCTCTCTCTCTCTCTCTCTCTCTCTCTCTCTCTCTCTCTCACACACACACACACACACACACACACACACACACACACACACACACACACACACACACACACACACACACACACACACAGAGGCGGTCGGTCTGGGGAGGGTAGAAAAGGGCAAGGGAGGCGTGGGGGGGGGGGGGGGGAGATCTCTTGGTGTCGTCATGACTTGGCTCCCCCGGTGAGAACCGCCGTGTGGAGCACCCATCTCCCACAGGTGTAGTTTGTATACACGACCAACACGGCCCCCACCCAGCGGAGGAGGAGGAAGCTTGTTTTACCTCCCTTGAGCACCCCCTCCCTCCTTCCCTCCCTTCACCTCTCTCCCCCCACCCCCAACCCCACTTCTTCCCTCCACCCACAAACACTGTGACCACAACAATGAGATTATCCCACCCACCCCCCTTTGTCGATCAAACGCCCCCCCCCCCCCCCCCCCCCCCCCCCTACCCCCATACTCCCTACCCCTCACCTCCCACCCCCCCCCCTCCCCCCCCACCCACCCCCATCCCAACGTGGTCGAGTTGTCAGGAGGGAAAAAAAAATCCCGGAGGCCTGTTTTGAAGAAAGCTCTGAGAGCTTCTTTCTCTTAACGGATCAACGAGCAACTGCTGGCTGACCCACTCCGCTGCGTCGGACGGTGACCAGGGCTAGCCTGGGAGCTGATGTTGACTCGGCTAAACTAACAACGGCACTACGGAGGTTCCGGCGGAAGAGCGCTGGCCACTTTTGGGGGCCGGGCGGGGAGAGGGAGAGGGGGGGGGGGGGGGGGGGGGGGCGAAGCGGTCGGTCTTGTTACGCCGCTTGCGTTTTCTTCTCCCGCAGGTGGATTGGGGTGGGATATCGGAGTCGTTACAGGCCACTTCAGCCTGGCTTAGGGGCTGTCGTGACCGGTCCTTGGGCCGTGCTGAGAGGACCACATGGGGGCGCAGCTGGTATTTTGGTCGATCTTTGTAACGGTCTTCTTCTCTTAACGTGTTCTCTCTCTCTCTCTCTCTCTCTCTCTCTCTCTCTCTCTCTCTCTCTCTCTCTCTCTCTCTCTCTTCGTCAGTATTTGTGTACGTACGTGTGTGTGTGTGCGTGCGTGCGTGTGTGCGTGTGTGCGTGTATGTGCGTGTGTGTGTGTGTGTGTGTGTGTGTGTGTGTGTGTGTGTGTGTGTGTGTGTGTGTGCGTGCGTGCGTATTATTATGTGAGTGTGTTTGTGTGCGTACGTGTGTGCGTGTGTGTGTGTGTGTGTGTGTGTGTGTGTGTGTGTGTGTGTGTGTGTGAGTGAGAGAGAGAGAGAGAGAGAGAGGTTGCTCAAATCCTTTGAATGACACTTTAGACCGAAGTTCCGTGAGCCAAGAACGTATTCACATCTTGCACAGACGCCAAAATCCTATGACCGTCCTTCAGAAGGGAAAGCCTCATAAGCCAAGGGTATGAATGACAGGTATGCACACAGAATGGAATTGTTCCTAATCCTGATAATCATCTACTTTAGGACCGCCAGAGGGGGGATGAGTGTACGGGGAAGACATTGGTGGAGAGGACGGGAAACTGCAAAAATGACAGATAACTGCCCAAAACTGTCTTCACCTTGAGGAGCAAGAGATGTTCATCCCCTGTAGACAATATTCCAGAAGAGAGCAAGCACGGCAGTTGAGAGTTGTAGTCCTGCCTTTTCGATTAGTAAGAGCACAAGTCCACGCATATCTCCCACACTGAAAACCACCAGGCACCTCGTCCAGGGGAGAAATCAAGACGTGCCATATGCTAGCGGTCTCATCGTTTGATTGTTTCTTTTTTTCAATGATTATCGATTGGTGACAAATGAAGATTGCGCTGTGGGGCTCTGGCCTGAGACTTGACGCCAGGGCTGTGGCTTATTTTTCTTTGTCGTGAGAGGTCCTGGCGTTGACCAGACCCGAGAGACACAGACACCTGCAGTGTTCGTCAGGTCATTTCGACGACACTCTTAGAGACGCGTCCATAAAGTGGATTGAATTGGACATGTGCTGTTCCTGTCTTTCGGTCTGAGTAGAATCGAGAGTAGATAGGAATCAGCAACTGCCAGAGTTTGCCACAAAGGTCTGAATAAAGTCCTCCCTCCCCCCCACTGTGGCACACGGTGACTCTAACCAAAACAGCACCATGGCTCATAGTAATGAAAGTTGTTTTCTGGATGTAAGACGGGACCCATAGTAATGACCTGTTCTCCTGAATGCAATGTTGCAGCACATAGTAATGACTTGTAATTTCAAAGCAGCACCGTGGCTCATAGTAATGACTTTTTTTCCTTCTGTTTGCTCTGGTCTTTGTCAGGATGACTCAGAGACGCCTGTGCTGGCTTGGCCACGTCAGCTGCCTGGACCACGGCCGCATCCCAAAGGATATGCTGTATGATGAGCTGCCTACAGGATCTGAACCCACCCACAGGATGGCCCGCCCTATGCTATAAGATGCATGCTAGCGTGGCCTGAGGGCAGAGTACCTCAACCCAGCAGATCTGGAGAGAGCTTCAGACTGGGTCAGCTGGTGGTCCACCATCAAGGCTGGCATCAAACAAGCAGAGCAGAGGAGAGAGGCCCGGTGGGAAGAACGGAGCGCCGCAGACGGTAAAGAGTGGTGTGGGCACCCACAGACACTGATGACGGAGACTTCACCTGCAGCAACTGCAACAGAGTCTGCCGCTCACGGATCAGGCTCTTCAGCCACGGTAGGTGCCGCAACACCACAACTGACTAATCTACGGCACACAACACCATTTTCTCTTGAGACAGATGCATGCCATCATGTCAGGATTTTTTTTTTTTTTTTTTTTTTATTGTCTATTGCTAAAGTAAAAATGTTAGCCTCTCCTTTTCGCCTTATGTCGTCGACAATGTTGATAGTCAGAACACCACGCATTTGGTGAGGAAGTACAGTGACACTACATCCCTCAGAGAGCCCAGAGGGGGATTCAGAAGACGCAAGAACGTGCGAGTGGCTGGCAGATGCTCGTGGTGAGGGAAAGGCGAGAGACAAGAGGTGCAAAGAAAAGGGGCTACGCAATTTCTTAAAACAATACAGCTACTTCTTCAAGCTAGCATTTAGATCACTGCATGCTTGAATCAGAGGATTTTATTACTTTTCGTGCACATATCAGAAAACGTTATTTTTCAAGCGCCAATAAGGGAAGGCTAGTATTTTTCATAGATCAGTCAGAGGATTTTAAAACTGTTCGTAAACAAATCAGATTATATTACTATTTTCCATCAGTCAAACAACGTCACTCCTTTCATGCACAAACCAGAGGACGTTCCCATTTTTCATCCATCGATCAGAGGTCTTCACTCTTTTCATCCATCGATCAGAGGTCTTCACTCTTTTCATCCATCGATCAGAGGTCTTCACTCTTTTCATCCATCGATCAGAGGTCTTCACTCTTTTCATCCATCGATCAGAGGTCTTCACTCTTTTCACCCATCGATCAGAGGTCGTCCCTATTTCATGCATCAGTCAGAGGTCTTCACTACTTCTCAGGCACCAAGGTGATTACTTTCCATGCCCCAGTTAGTGAACACAGAGCGTTACTGCTTTTCATGCCCCAGTCACTGAACACAGAGCGTTACTGCTCTCCATGCCCCAGTTAGTGAACACAGAGCGTTACTGCTTTTCACGACACAGTTAGTGAACACAGAGCGTTACTGTTTTTCATGCACCCAATGAGAGGACGTGATGACGTTTCATGCACCAATGAGAGGACAGGATGGCTCTTCATGCACCAATGAGAGGACAGGATGACTCTTCATGCACCAATGAGAGGACAGGATGACTCTTCATGCACCAATGAGAGGACAAGATGACTTTTCATGCACCAATGAGAGGACAGGATGACTTTTTCACACACAACTAAAAGGACGTTACTACTTCTGCCTGCACCAATCAGAAGATTTCACT
>JADBJO010005128.1:133585-136085 GCA_016801955.1 Conus betulinus
CTCTCTTCTGTGCCACTCCTGTGGCATTGTGTCAATGCTAATTAATCCGGCCGGCGTAACGTCCATAGTCACATCCTAGCTTCTCTCGTCACAACCCCGGCGCCGGCACTCCACGCGGAGAGTCAATGTCAAGTCGCCATGAGGCAACCCACCAGAGGAGACGGCTGCCGAGTCACCTCGGTGGAGGACAGTGAGACCTGTCCTAATCCCACAGCCACAAGAAACCAACTATAATAAAGCCTTCTACCTACGAAAAACATCGCTCAGACGCGGATCCAATCTGAATGGGGGTTCTACTCCGGAGGGCGCCACCACGTCCGTCCAATGACAGCCTCCATGACTCGCCGACACCGATGACCCCGACACGAACTCAGCAAGGGCCTAGACGTAGAGATACAATCTAAACTGAGGTCATCACGAGAGCAGGCACAAAGGACCATAGGATTTGTATTTATTTTTGTAAATGCTGATCGAGGAAGATCACGACGTTGAAGATGATGTTTTGAAGTTCTGTTTTCATCTGAAACTGCATGACAAGGCTTTACTCTGAGCAAACTTTCATAATATATCCCGGTGTCAGTCAGGCCCGAGAGATACAGATGCCTGAAGTGTTGGTCAGGAAATTTGAGCAATGCTCTAATGGACGCATCCATTAAGTGGATGAAACTGGACAGTGTGATTCCATGAGTGGATGAAGCTGGACAGTGTAATTTCAGTCTTCCCAATGGAGCCCATAGTCTCAGCCCTGGACAGGAGTCAGTCATAGGCTGAAAATCACAGATATAATCTGCTCTGATGGGAATGGAACCGACGACCTCACAACCCGGAATCCGCGAGAATAACCAGCTGTAGAAATACAAAAGAAAAGAGATAAAAACCAAAGACAAAGGCCGTGTGACCGAATCCCTGTTTCGGCTTCTTCCGATTCATAATCCGCTCCATTTGCAATATGAAAAGATAAATGCCGCAGCTGAGGAAAAGAGGTTAGAAACAATCTCTCTTCGTCGGAAACAATCTCTTTTCCAATTGTATACCAGCAATATATATCTATCTATCTGTCTGTCTGTCTATCTATCTGTCTATCTACCTTCATCCTACGATTTTAAGACTGGATGTCTGTCCCATTTCAAACTGGATTCCTCAAGGTTTTCCTGTCCTCCCTTGTTTTATACGATATTTACCTAAAAGGCCTTGCAGACCTCAATAGACACGAAAATGCTCGAGTGTTGAGTCTAGCAGATAACGGTCTGATCTACAAAACATCAAAGAATGCTGAAGCATAGAACGAAAGCAGTTCAGCAACAGTTGAACAATATTGCTCTGTGGTATCAAGAAACTGGATCGTCCACCAAACCTAAAAAGCCCAGATAGTAGTCTGCACTCTCAACAACAAGACATCAGGACAAGTACCCTCACCAGTTTTCGTCAGTGGAATAACAATGGAATCAGCTGACAACCTTTACAAACCAGTGTTGTTGCACATAGTTATCCCTCAGTTTCTACAGACGCATACCGTTTTCTTGTGCACGGTTGGTACTGCAAGGTACAGTTCTATCGGCAAACATCCTTTCAATGACTAAAATCTGGTACAGCCACGGATATATATCGTTCTATCGGCCTGAAAACATCCTGTCAATGACTGTGTGTGTGTGTGTTGATGAACGGCATGTATATCGTGTGTGCTCATGTGTGTGTGTGTGTGTGTGTGTGTGTGTGTGTGTGTGTGTGTGTGTGTGTGTGTGTGTGTGTGTGTGTGTGTGTGTGTGTGTGTGTGTGTGTGTGTGTGTGTGTGTGTGTGTGTGTGTGTGTGTGTGTGTGTGTGTGTGTGTGTGTGTGTGTGTGTGTGTGTGTGTGTGTGTGTGTGTGTGTGTGTGTGTGTGTGTGTGTGTGTGTGTGTGTGTGTGTGTGTGTGTGTGTGTGTGTGAGTGTGTGTGTGTGTGTGTGTGTGTGTGTGTGGTTTTTTTTACTATAAGCCTGGAACCTGTCAGTCCTAATGTCTCTAAGATGGGGACACGTATGTTTGAGCTTTTGTACTGTTCAAAATTATAAAGTAAGGTAATTCAGCAGAATAAACGCATCTAACATAACTTTTTGCAAGTAACTCAATCAAAACATCAAACTGAAAATGTCTGGCATATATAGATTTAAAAATTAAAGTGACATCTTCCCAGAATGAATGAATAAGTATACCGTGCCAAGACATGGCCAATGCCGTTGTTTGCATTGTGGTTAAAAACTGCTGTTGTCACCATCTCACGATTCCATTTCTTGAAGAATTGCATTTGTCCCCTTGCATCTATTGTATTTTCTCATTTAAAACTATTTCAAACTGTCATCGTATAGTTTGTACATAACCCATTTGGATCAAGTCATTTTCCATCTTATTTTTTTTGACCCATTTTGTCCAGCAAAGATCAGAGGCGTTTACATGACATGAACTCCAAATTTCTGGTCAGTACTGCTAGTGTCTGCATCTCTCGGGCCTGGTTGATGTCGGAAC
>JADBJO010005128.1:166085-172760 GCA_016801955.1 Conus betulinus
TCCGTATGTGTTTAGGGGAATGGGTACAGTAGGCATTCTTTGTGTGGAGTCGTAAGCCATCAATTGTTTCACTACATCGATTGTATTCTGTTCACCTCTTTCAGCGGAAAATAGAGGTCTCTTGACTCTAACATGATACTGTCAATTCCAGTTTGTTGCTCACGTTCACTCATTTCCCGCTGCGTTGAAGATCGTTAGCTGTGTCCACTTGGAGTTTCTTCAGCACCATGTACGGCCTGAGGGTGACAGGCTCATGTGGTTCTCACTTTTTCTATATCCTCTTCTGTTATCTAACTAAAGAGGGTGGAACACGTATGGCATCCGTCTGTCTGGAGAGACAATGGTGCTGCGCCATGGATCACTCAGTTGTGGAGTTGCAGCGCCTGATGTGGCCGAAGAGCCCGATCCTCGAGCGGCAGACTCTGTTGCAGTTGCTGCATGTGAAGTCTCAGTCATGAGTGTCTGCGGCGCCTCCGTTCTTCCCACTGGGCCTCTCTCCTCTGCTCTGCTTGCTTGATGCCGGCGTGATGGTGGACAACCAGCTGACCCAGTCTGAAGCTGCTGTCTGCAGGTCTGCTGGTTCGAGACTGCCTGCCCTCAGGTCGCGCTTGCATACATCCCTGTAGCGTAGGACAGGCAGTTCTGTGGGTCTGGAGTCTGCAGCCGGGTCGCCGTACAGCATGTCCTTTGGGATGCGACCGTCGTCCATGCGGCTGACGTGGCAAAGCCAGCCCAGGCGTCTCTGAGTCAACATGGCGAACATGCTAGGCATCCCTGTCTGGGCCAGGACGGGGTCCTTGTTGGTGATGGGGTCCTGCCAAGTGATGCCCAGGGGGTCTTCTGATCAGCACAGGTGGAATACGTTTCACACAAAACACAGTGCGTTCTTGTCGAGAGTACAGGGTAGAATACAAATACTCAAACACAAAACACAGTGCAAAGCAATACTTATTTAACGTAGATTACATTTTACGTAGAATACAAATACTCACACAAAACACAGTGCAAAGCAATACTTATTTAACGTAGAAGACAGGATAGAATACAATACTCACACAAAACACAGTGCAAAGCAATACTTATTTAACGTAGATTACAGGGTAGAATACAAATACTCACACAAAACACAGTGCAAAGCAATACTTATTTAACGTAGAAGACAGGATAGAATACAAATACTCACACAAAACAGTTTGTTAAAAGCACTAAACATTATTCCCCTCCCCTCCCCCCTCTCCGCCCCGCAAAGGGCTAGACCGAGTTTCCTTGAAAGGAAACGTTGTGTGCATGTGTGTCCGTGAGTGAATGTGACTGTGCTGCTCTTGTTCTTGTGGTGCGGTGTGTTGTGGTGTGGTGTGGTGTGGTGGTCTGGTGTGGTGTGTGTGGAGGTGGGGTGTAAGCAAGCGCGCGCCCGCGCGCGTATGTGTGGTGTGTGTGTGTGTGTTGTGTGTGTGTGTGTGTGTGCGTGTGTGGCGGCGTGTATGTGTGTGTGTGTGTGTGTGTGTGTGTGTGTGTGTGTGTTGTGTGTGTGTTGTGTCACTATTGTGTGGTGTGTGTGTGTCTGTGATGTGTGTTCGTGTGTGTAACATAATCCTGAGATTGTGCGAATTTACCAATTTTCTATTTATACCGCTGGCAAATGATATCAATGGTATTTAGCAGTTCATATTATTAACAGGACTTTTCCAGCCATCGTGTAACATAATTGCAATGCCATGATCTGGGCTGATATTGCAATATGTTTTAGTATCATATTTTTTTTTTCCTGAAGATTGTGCGAATTACTTTTCTTATTTAGGATGAGAGATATTGTATATGGGTATTGCATATCATTATTGTAACAAATATGAAGTGACTTACTCACCAAGGAGAGATGCAGGGTACAAAGACATATGTAACTAGATGTCCTGAGACAGACAACATTCAGAGCTTCCTCTCCTTCTCTTCTGTTTTTTTCCTTGAACTCCGAGGGAAATCCTTGTTGCACTATACACTGACCAGTTTCTCCTTCTTCCATTTCTACCAATGGTCTGTCAAGTATCTCTTCAACTGTTTCCCCATCCACCATATAAACATATCTTGCTAAACATCTACATAAGACCGTCATACGAGTTTAGCATTTACAGGGAATCAAGCGAGCGATACTCCTCTGTTAACGCAGCAAATGAAACTGTCTTTGTTATTTCACCACTGTCAAGTCTTTACAAAAACAAAGAAACAAAAAAAATTGCATTTAAAGTTGACTTCTTTGATAGAATGTTTGATGAGAAATACTGATCATGATGAACTTTGCAACGGTCCCGGCTGGGCGGTCGGGGTTCGAATCCCATCAGAGTCATGTGGGTTTTTCTGCCCCGACCGGCTCCTACCCAGAGTTGAGTTTGCTACGGGCTCAGCTGGGAAGACTGGGACCACACAGTCGAGTTTCATCCACTTAATGGATGCGTTTCTGAGAGTGTTGCTCAAATTTCCTGACCAACACTGCAGGTGCCTGTATCTCTCGGGCCTGGTTGACGCCGGGATATATTATGAAAGGAAGCGTAGAGTACAGCCCTGTCATGTAGTCTCAGACCGAAATGGAAATCCGTAGCATCATCTTAATCATCCTCATTCTCATCGATCAGCATTAAAAAAAATGTCTCAAATTCTGTGGCCCTTCATGCCCTGCTCTCATGGTGACCTCAATTTCGATGTCCTCTCCGTCTGTGGCCTTGGTTTGGTTCCGTCGGGTCACCGGTATCGGCGAGTCCATGGGGGCTGTCGTGGACGGACGTGGTGGCGCCCTCCGGAGGGAGAGCTCACTCACGCCGGCTCCGCGACTAAGCAATTATTGTCGTCAGTAGGGGGGCTTAGTAGGTGGTGTCCTGCGTATGTTAGATCAGAACAGGCGCCACTGAACACCACCGAAGTGACTCGCAGCAGTGCAGTGTCTCCTCCAGTGGGTTGCCTCTTGACGACTTGACATTGACTGCTCCCTGTGGATGCCGGTGCCGGGGCTGCGGCGGGGCGACCGGGGGGGGGGGGGGGGGGGGGTGGGGGGGGGGGGGGGGGGGGGGGGGGGGCGGGGGGAGGGGGGGGGGGGGGGGGGGGGGGGGGGGGGGGGGGGGGGGGGGGAGAGGGAGGGAGGACAGGAACCATACGGACCAATGAAAAAGTGTAGAGTGGGAGAAACGAGGGAGCTGGAGGGAAGTAAGGGGGGGCGGGGGGCGAGGGGGGGGAAGGGTGGGGGTGGAAGGAGGGGGGGGGGGGTGGGGCGGAACGGGCATACTTAGTTGGGGGGGCACTAGCAATACCTCAACAGTAGCATTTTCTCAGAAGTAAAAGCTTGCGATTTTATCCAAAACTGTAGACAACACTCACTGTCACGCATGCATTCTATGTCTCCCCGTACACGGGACCGTTAAGATAAAGATATTAGACACAGCGGAGACGTCAACTCATGGTTCTTCGTTTTCTTTCTTGTTTTAAGATTAACTGCGAAATGTGACGTATCTGATTAGCGACTTCATGGAAGGTCCTGGAGCTGAATTACTCGCCTCATTCCGTCCTCTTCTGTCCCGCCCATCTTTATATCATCTACTCGTGACAGGTGAGTCAAAGTGGCAAATTGCTTCTTTTGTTGTGCATTTGACATGAAAAGTATGAACTTCATTTTGTTTTTGAAATAATGCATTCATTATAAGCTCGAATGACTTTAATTTGAAATTCTGTGATAAAGAACAGAAGGCAATTCAAACAGCTTGTGTGGTGAGTCTACTGTTTCTACACTCCGTCTTCCCACAGACCATAATAACAGAGCTGTTTGAAAATGGCAGGAAGCATTTCACATCAATGGTCACGTCATATACCGCAGACAATTTGTCGCCTCTTTTCTTTTGAAGCAAAACACGTGAAGCAAAATGGTGTGATATCCAATAACACCAAGCAAACGAAGATATGACATAGACACATGAGTGAGCGAATGAATGAGTAAATGGACTGATAAAGGTCCGAGGAAGACAGGCAGAACTGCACAAACGACGAGAGAGAAATGAAGGGGGAAGTCAGGAAGGAAGTAACAAGGCAGGCGATGAAACACACCTGGACTGAAATCACCAACGAGAACATCTGGGCTAAAATCACTAACAATGAAATCTGGACTCAAATTATCAACAATCGGACGAAATCTGGACTGAAATCACTAACGATAAAAATCTGGACTGAAACCACTAACAATAAAATCTGGACTGAAATCACTAACAATAAAAATCTGGACTGGAAATCACCAACAATAAAATCTGGACTGAAATCGCCAATCACTTTACACGCCCATCTTCTATGCTGATGATACGTGTCTGTTGTTCTGGTATGCCCTATAATTGAAGTGATCTTACAAAAAATCATAAAGAATGAATAGCTCTACACAAGCCGTCGTATTGGACCCTTGTTCTCTCCTCTCTCTCCTCTCTCTCTCTCACTCGTCCTCTCTCTCTCTCTCTCTCTCTCAACTCTCCTCCTCTCCACAAGTCTCTCTCTCTCACTCTCGTTTCTCCTTTCTCACATCTCTCTCCCTCGTTTTCCGTGCTCTTCTGTCTGTCTGTTTCCTGGCTGCTTCTGACTGTCGCCTGCCAACCTGCTTGTCTGGTTGTCTGTCTGTCTGTCTGTCTGTGTCCTTTCCTCATGCCCTCTGACCAAACAAGACGTGGGAAGGAAATATGCGGGAATTCTGTGTTATGCAGATAGTTCCTGTTTGGCACGTTGTGGGTACTGAGTTTTGTGCGTTCATTTTGTTGATTTGTCGGTGTTCAGGCCTGTCAGAACCAGTAGGCAGTGGAACGGGGACTAAGGAACACACACAACACACACACAACACACACAACACACACACACACACACACACACACAACACACCACACACACACACAACACACAACCACACAAACCCACCATACACGCACGCAGATACAGACAACACACACACACAAATAGATAGATAGATAGATAGATAGCTAGATAAGATAGATAGAAGATAGATAGATATGTATGTATGTATGTATGTATGTACACACGCAAAAATGAACCCCACGGAAGACTTAAAATAACAAGCAGAGGACAGTGTTGTGTGTGTGGTGTGTGTGGGGTGTGGTGTGTTGTGTGTGTGTGTGGGCGTGTGTGTGCGTGCGTGCATGTGCGTGTGCTGTGCGTGCGTGAGTGCGTGTGTGTGTGTTGCTGTGTGTGTGTGGGTGTGTGTGTGGTGTGTGTGTGGGTGTGTGTGTGACCAGACAGACAGCCAGACAGACAGAGATTCTTAGTTCTAACACAGTTTTTGGTTTGGCATCAACGACTAAACATTGTAAAATCAGCAGCGGCTCTGCGGACTGTGAAGGTTTGCCAGGTATTGCAGAGGAATGTCCAGAACACGTATGGAATGTCGAGAGGGGAGAGGGGATCTAAACAGTACAATGTGTGCCAGGTCGTGTGAGTGCTCGGTAACTTGGCCAAATGGGAGATATCACGAGAGGAGAGAGAGAGAGAGAGGAGAGTGATGAGGGACGGAGGAGAGAGAGGGAGGAGAGAGAGAAGAGAGGGGGATGGACCGACAGGGATCAGATGCGACAGACAGAGACTGGAAAAGACCCCAGACCACGAGACAGAGAAGAGAGAGACTCGAGAGACAAGACAGACATTGACAGCCAGACAGCCCGACAGAGACAGAACAGAGGACAGAGAGACAAAGAGACACAGAGAAAGACGGAGAGAGAGAGACCGAGACAGACAGAGAGAGAGTGACAGAAGAGAAACAGAGAAGAACACACAGAGAGAGAGAGGAGAGAGAGGCAGAGAGAGGAAAGAGAGCCACCTACTCAGGCAGACCACGCAGGACAAGACGGGCAGACAGACAGACAGGAGAACACAAGAGGTAAGAGAGAGAGAGAGCGAGAGAGGAGATGGAGAGACAGAGACCAGAGAGGACAGAGACAGAGACAGAGACAGACTGACAGAGAGAGAGAGAGGAGGAGAGGATAGAGACGAGATCGAGAGAGAGAGAGAGGAGGAGAAGGAGGGGGCGAAGGAAGACGACCTCCAAAGACATTTCTTGTACGTTTCCACCCGTCATTGTGTGATTGATTTCATGAGTTTCTTTCTAACTTTAGTTTGTGTCTTCTTGTTTCAACTCAGACAACCACATCACGGACAACCACGTCCTCATCTGTGAATACACCTCAGGAGCACAACACACACCACGCTGACACATATACACGCATATCACACACATGCAGACTGACAACAGATTCGCCACAGAAAGAGACACGAGGCACACACTCACACACACAAACCACACACACACACACACCACACAACCACACACACACCACAACACACACACCCACACACACACACACACACACCTTGGGTTTGCTGTAAACCCACACTGCAGATTGACCGGGACCGCACGGTCGAGTTTCATCTGCATAAACAGATGCGTCTTGCAGAGCTTTCGAATGTCCTGACTCACACCGAAGGTGTCTGAATCTCTCGGGCCTGGCTGACACTTGACGTGTGAAAGTAAGCGTAGAGAGTAATGGGGTAAGGCGCCAGACCAAGATGGACCTTCGAAGCATTATCTTCCTTATTCATCCTCATCGTCAGCATAAAACATGTCTCAGATGATGCATTCCCGTCATGCGGGACCGT
>JADBJO010005129.1:10000-20000 GCA_016801955.1 Conus betulinus
GGGAGAAAAATGAAAATAAACCACAGCGAATAAGCAAATAAATTAAATAAATACCTACAGACTAGATCAAACAAAGCAGAGGGAGGGTAACAAGGAATGTAGGCCTGGTCTGCTCTCTCCCACATACGAGGCCAAGTAATAAGGTGGAACGGGTTTTAAAAAAAACAATCAATAAACAAAAACAAACAAACATTGTTTCCTTTTTTTCTCAAGGGTTGTCATCTTTTCGTGTTTTGTTTTTTTTCACGTTGTTTTATCTCAGTACCAGGCTGGCAGTGACATTTCAAAGTTAATAGAATCTGGCGGTGCCCCAGGGATCAGAGAAAGGGGAGGTAAGGGTAGTATGTGATGGACATGGTGGGTGGGTGGTGGAGGGGCTGGGAAGGAGAGTCAAGGTAAGGGACGGAGAGAGAGTAGGGGGGGAGAAGACAGAGTACAAGGCTTGTCATCGGGTCAGGCCTTTTAATAAATCCTCGGTTTCTGCTCGTGAGGCTCATCATGATTTTTCTGTGGGTGTCCTCACTCCGCCAGGGGTTCCCATTATGACGCTCATCCGGAATCAGCCTGGCTGACTTTTGTTTTTTTTTTTTTGTTCATATTTACATAGAGATTTTAAGAATCCTAGAAGCTGAACAAAATAATTCTATGCTTTCTTTCTTTCGTGATTTCATTCTTTCTTTTGTATCTTTTGTATCTTTCTTTTCTTTCTTTCACACACACACACACACACACACACACACACACACACACACACACACATGTACGCACGCACACACATACACATGCACAAACACACACACACACACACACACACACACACACACACACACACACACACACACACACACACCTCGGGAGACAATTATTGTTTCAAAGAAGAAGAAAAAAGAATCAACTAGAGGCTTCACATCGGAAAGGAATGAATGTTTGTCAGGACATTCAAATATAATTTAAAAAGAACAACAACAGCAACAACAACAAAAACCCCATAATCACATGCACCGTCATTTCATTTCTCCAATCTCTGAAAACATATGGGAGGAAGAAAGAAATGAAGGAATAAACATTCTCCTGCAGCGCTCGGGTCCTCCACGCCCTGCTATGCAAACAAAGCAGAGAGAACATGGAAAAAGGGAGAAAATGAAAATAAACCATAGCGAATAAGCTAATAAAAGAAAGAAATACAAACAAACTAGACCAAACAAAACGGAGGGAGGGAAACAAGGAATGTGGGCCTGGTCTGCTCTCTCCCCCATACCACGACAAGTAATAAGGTGGAACAGGTTTTATAAACAAGCAATAAACAAACAAACAAACATAGCTGTTTTTGTTTGTTTGTTTTTCTAGTGTTGATTGGTTTTCGTTTTTTCACATTGTTTTATCTCAGTACCAGGCTGGCGGTGATATTTCAAAGTTGATAGAATCTGGCAGTGCCCAGGGGATCAGAGAAAGGGAGGTAAGGTTAGTGTGTGAGAGAGCACGCTGGGGTCGGTGGAAGGGGTGGAAAGGGGAAGGGGGGGGGGGAGAAGAGGAGAGAGTACAACAGTTTGTCATCGAGTCAGGCCTTTTAATGAATCCTCCGTTTCTGCTCCTGAGGCCCTTAGGTTTCTGTGGGTGTCCTCGTCGTCCTTCGCCCTCACACCCCCACGGGTCCCCGTTATGACACTCAACCGGATTCAACCTGGCAAACTTTTTCTTTTATCTCAATGTTAAGCATCCTTGAAGATAAACAAAGGAATCTGTTTCTTTTCTTTTTCTCTTCTTTTCTCTTTTATCGTTTTTTTTGTTTGTTTGTTTGTTTGTTTTTTTGTTTTTGTTTTGTTTTTTGTTTTGTTTTCTTTGTGTGTGTGTGTGTGTGTGTGTGTGTGTGTGTGTGTGTGTGTGTGTGTGTGTGTGTGTTCTTTCTACTTTACTTACTGTCCGACAGAGCGTGCATTGCTTTCATCTGCAAAAAAAACCTGCGGCAGACCACTTGCTGACATCCTGTGAGAGAAAACCTGAGACAGTAGCCAAGGGCCAGGCAGTAAATAACAGTCATTATGCTGTGCAGACAGAGAGGTTTGCCTTAGTGACTCACGCTCCAGGACTATCCAGTGGGTGGATTCAGGGGCGGTGTGTCTGAGAAGCAGCTCATTGAAATCTTTGCTCAGGAAACGCAAAGGACAGTACTGATTTAACATCTCTCTCTCTCTCTCTCTCTCTCTCTCTCTCCTCCCCTCTCGCTCTCCTCTCTCTGCTCTCTCTCTCTCTCTCCTCTCTCTCTCTCTTCCCTCTCCTCCTTGCCTCACTCTCTCACTCTATCTACCGTCTCCATCTCTCTTTCTCTCTCTCTCTGTCTCTCTCTGCCTCTCCGTCTGTCTCTGTCCAACCTGTCAGTCTCTTGTCTCACTCTCTGTGTCTCCCTGTGTCTCCCTCTCTCTCTCTCTCTCTCTCTCTTCTTCTTCTTCTTCTTCTTCTTCTTCTTCTTCTTCTTCTTATGTCTCTTTATCTTTCTGTCATCTGTGTGGGGTGTCCATCTGTGTGTTGTGGTTGTGTGTGTGTGTGTATGTTGTGTTTGTTTAGTCGTGTGTGTGTGTGTGTGTGTGTGTGTGTGGTGTGTGTGTGTGTGTGTGTGTTTTCTCTGTCTCTGTTTGTGTCTCTCTCTCCTCTCTCTCTCTCTCTCTCTCTCTCTCTCTCTCTCTCTCTTGTGTGTTTGTGTGTGTGTGTGTGTGTGGTTTTCTTATGTGTCCTGTGTGTTTGTGTGTGTGTGGTGTGTGTCCCTCTTTCTTTCTCTGTCTTCCTGTCTCTGTCTCTCTTTCTTTATCTCTCTCGTCTGTCTCTTCTTTCTGTTCTCGTCTGTCTTCTTCTTCTTCTTCTCGTCTCTCTTCCTCTCTTCTCTATCTGTGTTCCTCTCTCTCTCTCTCTCTTCTCTCCGCTCTCTCTCTCTCTCTCTCTCTCTCTCTCTCTCTCTCTCCTCTCTCTCTCTCTGTGAAACGTTTAATTAAGCCCCAAATATTATAGACATCCTTCATTGTTTAATTGAGTTCTGTTGAGTTACCCAGTCGGTTTGATTCAGGGACAATACCCGAAGATGTACGTACCTTTCTTGTTTCTGTATAAAGGATTTAAACTAAGAGGGTGTAATGACTGACTGAAGTCTATACATGATTACAATTATATCATCATTAGTATCAGTTTGAATCCGTTGTATATCCTCATCCAGTTAACTGTTCACATTCCCCTTCATAATGGGCTGAGGCCTAATAGTTGAATAAACCATCTTGAGTCTTGAGTCTTGAGTCTCTCTCTCTCTCTCTCTCTCGTTTCTCTTCATCTCTTCTTCTTCTTCTTCTTCTTCTTCTTCTTATTCTTCTTCTTCTCTCTGTGTCTCTTTTTTTGTGTCTTTCTCTCTCTCTCTCTCTCTCTCTACTCTCTCTCTCTCTCTCTCTCTCTCTCTCTCTCTCTCTCTCTCTCTCTCTCTCTCCTATTAGCACTGATTGTCACTTTACAGGTAACTTTGTGCCAATTTGTAGATGAAGAGACAGGAAACACACCAAGTGCTCTTTAGTTTTAATTTACCTCAGAATGCGACAGACAAAGAATGGATTTTAAATCCCACGGTTCCATCTATGTCAGGGACCAGGAGCACAAGTACATGCTGCTTCTGTTTATACTGTTTTCTCATTTTAAACTACATATCATATTACTTTAAACTATTTGTAACTAATGCAGAGTACTTGTTTGGAAAGGTTAAATTATGGAAAGAGCATTGAAAAAAAAAATATTCGCGCAGTGGGAAAAGTTCAGTCAACACATCAAAAAGTTATGATTTCGCTCGTTTGGATGTTATTCGCTTTGAGACGTTTCTAAATTAACGATTTTTGACATCACTCAATCTGACAATCGCAGAATTTTTTCGCTTTTTTTTTTTTTTTGGGGGGGGGGGGGGGGGGGGGGGGGGTTCTTTTACTGCGCGCTCAATCTGACAAGCACAGAAGCTTTTTCGCAACTTTTGAAATGTGCTTACTCTTACAATCACATAAGTTTCTGGTGATTTTTGGACATGTACTCAATCTGACAATCACAGTTACTGTCTTTTGAAATGTGCTTACTCTTACAATCACATAAGTTTCTGGTGATTTTGGACATGTACTCAATCTGACAATCACAGTTACTGTTTTCGTGTTGAAAGGTTCATGATGACTGCTTTCGTACTACGAAAATAAGCGTCGTCATGAATGATAACTTCCATTTCCCTGTGAAAACAGCTAATTGCCTCGTGAAAACAGTGATAGTTTTTACAGAATTAATTATAACAGCCCAGATGGACCTCACTGGGCCTTTACAGGGGTGTCAAACTCACAGGGAGAAAAGGCCATATCCTGAAAAAATAAGTTAACAAAAAAGATTTCCTGAAAAAAGCAACAAACAGCAAGGGCAATATCGACATCTTTAAGGCATCTAAAGGCTAGGCCATACTAAGAGCGCCAATCTTTCACCTTGATTTCTTGAATCCCTTTTTAATGTAGAAAATACATGAAAAAAACATTTCAATGAAATCGAGCACAATTTTAAAGCCATAAGGACAAATATACTCCGCAGATTGAACGGTTATTTTCATATAAAAACAAGCTTCGTCAAGTAAAATACCTGCCTTCCTGTGATGATAACTGTTATGATTTTGAAATTGATGTTTTCGATAGCTTATTGTTTACGTGAAAACAGCTAATTGTCATACGAAAAGTGACATTTTTTGTTAATGTTTCAATAGCTTGTTATTACATGAAAACAGCTAATTGTCATGTGAAAAGTGACATTTTGTGGTTGATGTTTTCAATACCTTATTATTACATGAAAACAGCTAATTGTCATATGAAAAGTGACACTTTGTGGTTAAATGTTTTCAGTAGCTTGCTATTACATGAAAACAGCTAATTGTTATATGACTTTTTTTTTTTTTACTTTTTTTCCTGTCACATTTTCCTTGACACGTGGAGGACATTACTCCCTCGCCGCGTATTTCATCTTCCCCATTCAGAGCCACGCCCCAGTTGGCTCCAGACCAGCAGTCACCATAAGGCCACTCTCCTGGGGAGACACTGCGCTGCTGCCGAGTCACTTCAATGGTATTGAGTGGAGCCTGTTTTTTTTTTATGCAGCAGACCCAGGGACACCTCCTAGACACCATTGATGACGTGATTAGCTGGGTGATGACACTGGTGTAATGAGCATCATCTCCCGCAGGCTGCTATGACGTCCATCTAACCATGGGCCTCATGAGTTTGCTTTATATCGAAGACCTCAACACGACCTCACGGAGGGCACAGACGTGCAGAGGAAATCGAACCTGAGCTCACCACGAGATAAGGGCATGAGAGATACTGAAAGTTTTCAAATGAAAATGACTATTATGTGAAAATGACTATTTTCATTCGGGAATGTTGGTTTCTTTCATCAGACTGATGATTTTTACTTTTCTTCATGAAAATTACGCTTTTGGATTGGCAAACACGTCAAAGGAGTAATTACGACCTGTTGAAGCCAGTATGCTCTGGCTGTGGTTATGTTGTTGTTGTTGTTGTTGTCGAACCCTGGCTGAAAGACTCCAGGGATCATCCAAACAGCCGAAGTGCCTGCTGTTCTTTACCATGGCTTTTATCTGAAGCAGGTTTGTCAGTTGTTTCCCATTTTCTTCTCTATTTAGGAAGTGGTGTAGATCAATGAAACTTGTTTTGTTGCTGTTGTTGTTGTTGTTATTTGATTAATATGATTAAGTAATAAACGACAGCAGTGGATGATACACGACTACTCCTGCATCGCAGGAGAGTGACGAGAAAGGACCTGAACAGATCTTCATCTGTGTCTTAGCATTGCAAAAGTTGGGAGATTTTTGCTGATCGGTGTGTTCCAAGGCTTCTTATGGGAAGTAAGGTAGACGGGGAATTTTTTTTTTCAAACAGAATTTTTTTTTTTTTAAAATCAGGTGTTTATTGTATATGGCACGAATCTGGTGTTTTATTTCTGTGACATAAGTTACAACAAACGATTCCAAACTGGCTGTTGCCCTAAAATCTCTTGTACCACTTTTAAGTGTGATTCAGCAGGAAACGTTGTATGCCATGGACCTTGTGGAATGTTTTGACGGTGGTGTTGTGTGTGTGTGTGTGTGTGTGTGTGTGTGTGTGTGTGTGTGTGTGTGTGTGTGTGTGTGTGTGTGTGTGTGTGTCTGTGTGTGTCTGTGCGTGCGTGCGTGTGTGTGTGTGTGTGTGTGTGTGTGTGTGTGCGCGCGCGCGCGCGCGTGCGTGTGTGTGTATGTGTGTGTGTGTGTGTGTGTTAAGTGCACTTGGCGTTGAGCTGACTGCCCCTATTCACATGGGCTTTGCTGT
The DNA here is from genome assembly GCA_016801955.1 of Conus betulinus. Lineage (NCBI taxonomy): Eukaryota > Metazoa > Mollusca > Gastropoda > Neogastropoda > Conidae > Conus > Conus betulinus. The sequence continues at coordinate 16,366 of JADBJO010005129.1, forward strand.
GTTATGTTTCAATCAGTAAACTGATGGGTCACAGTCATCATTGAGTAATAAAGGCACGTTAAGGAAACGTCTCTCGTTTCCAACTTTTCCATTTACCCTGACCCTGACTTTTTTTTCAAATGGGGAAAAATCTGTTGATTGCCTTTCTTGTGTCATTCATCCGTATAATAACCTCCCCCTCCCCCTCCCCCTCCTTTTTTTTATTTCTTTCTAAATGTGTAGTCTCTTGATTCAACAGACGAGGTGTAGAGTACAAAGATCTATTCCCATGCAGTGAACACCCTCCTCTCCTCCGCCCCCCCCCCCCCCCCCCCCCTTTCCCCCCAGGTAGCCATTGACGCATGTGAAGTAAAAGCCTACCAGGGTGTTATCCACGGGGAGTAAATCTTGTCCAGACGGAACCTGACCGAATGAGGGTTGCTCATTCATTTGAAGACTTGTCCCTTTCAAGGGGGTTGAGAGAGGAGGAGAGAGGCAGCAAAAGCAAGAAATGGTGGCGGGAGAGGGGGGGGGGGGGGGGGCAAGAGGGGGAAGGGAGTAGGGTCTGTGACAGATGGGGGGAAAATGGAATTAGGGGCTGTGTGCAGAATGGTTGCTATGTATCTCGGGAATCTTTCGGAATCGGGGGAGAGAGCAAACGGGGAGAGGAGGAGAGAGAGAAGAGATGGGGTTGTAGGGCTGGGGAAAATGTGGGGATAGGGAGGTTGTGTGTAGGGGGTGGGGGGGGGGAGGGGGGAGGGGAGGACGGCACTGAAGGAGGGAGGGGAGAAGATGGTGTCGTTCCCTCGTTCCTGGCGGGCGGATTCACCACACTTCTCTCTTCTGACGGAGGATGCTTCGGCGCTGAAGTGGACGAGGACAAGACGCCGCAGGGAATCAGAATGACGACTCTTCGTCCTTTTCTTCACTCTTCCTTCCTTCCCGCCTTTCTTTCGGCTTTCTTCTTCGTTTAGGAGAAAAGAGGAGCACGAGTAGGCTAGAAGCGAAAGGAGGGGGAGTGAGGTTTGTGTGTTCAGATAGAGAAGGTTTCAAGTAGATAAGAGGAGAACGCGCTTTCTTGGAATAAGAATGAGAGGTTTTGTTTCTGTGTTGGTTTTTGTTTTGTTTTTGTTTTTGTTGGGGGGGGGTTGTTGTGTGTGTTTTGTGCTGTTTCATTCTTTGACAATGTGGTTCATTCTCTTTTCTTTTCTTTGTAAATAACACGAGTCATCTTTTTAACAAAACGAGTCTTGAGATGTTTTGTTGTTGTCTATGTGAAATTTGTGTCAGATTCGAGGATTCTTTTGCTTTTGTTCTGTTCATTTCACTGATTTCTGTCTTGTTTCAGTGTGTGTGTGTGTGTGTGTGTGTGTGTGTGTGGTGTGTGTGTGTCTGTGTCTGTGTCTGTGTGTGTGTGTGTGATTGTGCAGTTTACCCATTCAGGATCATCGTTTTCTCTAACAATCGTTTGATTTGATCATACTAAGGAGTGGCCTTAACGGAGAGTGGAACACAGCACGAGTATTGTTGTGTCTGTGTTGCACAGGGCACTGTTGTGCGGAACTCCAGCAGCTGGGCGCTGGGCAGGGTCTACTACGGAGGGGGCACTGTGGCCGCCAGTACAGCCACTGAATCTATGTTGTGTCTATCTTTCTGTGCTCTCAAGGCCAACCTCTCTGAAAGGTCGGGCGTTTACGAGCTCTGCCTCTCTCTCTCTCTCTCTCTCTCTCTCTCTCTCTCTCTCTCTCTCTCTCTCTCTCTCTCTCTCTCTCTCTCTCTCTCTCTCTCTCAACTGATCAGTCACGTCATCCTTTTACGAGCGCTCCTTGTCATTTGGCGATTTTTTTTCCTCAGCCTCAGGACCAACAGACGTTCTCATCGACTAAAAAACAAGAGGAAGAAGTAGAGAACTTCACATACCTAGGCAGCTCTATCAACGCCAGTGACCTCGACCACGAACTGAAGTGTCGTATTGGGAAGGCTACATCAGCATTCCATCAGCTGAATAAAATATGGATTAGCAAGAAATTCTCCCTTGGAATTTGTACCATTGTCGTTGTCGTCGTCGTTGGTGGTGGTGGTGTTGTTGCTGTTGATCTGACGATGTGGAATTAAGGGGAGTGCCGGTGCCATCAAGACAGCCTTGTTTTACCTGCCATAAAGATGACGCAGGATGTGTGTGTTGTGGTGTGTGTGTGTGTGTGTGTGTGTGTGTGTGTGTGTGTGTGTGTGTGTGTGTGTGTGTTGTTGTTGTTTGTTGTTGTTGTTGTTTTGTTTCTTGTTTTCGTTTTGTTCCCGAAAACGGTGACCGCTCTGAAACGGCCCTTTGTGGTCGGTAGGGGCTACAGTAATGTGACTACAGACTTTCCGCCAGCTGTGGAACGGGAAACGGAACAAGTCACAGAACAGCAATGAACGCGTTTGTTTGTTCGTTTCGTTTGGGGTTTTTTGTATGCTCTTTTGTTTTACCTAATGTTTGTTGTTGTTCTTCTTCTTGTTGTCGTCGTTTATAGAGCCATGAAAACCGTTATTTTTTTTACTCCTGGGCAATTATTATATTGCTGCATTCAAACGTTCGGTTTCAGATTCGAGGACGGGACCTTGCCTTATTTAGACATCGTCTCCCTCCGCCACGGGTTCAACGCATTAGATGAGTTGGCAGGTGCGTTGTGGACTGGACATGTGTACGCTTGTGACTGGTTTTTTTTTTGTGTTGTTTGTTTTGTTTTTTGTTTTGTTTTTGTTTTGTTTTGTTTTTTTTTGGCTCCTATATCTTGCAAGTAGGGGGTGCTTTTCTGATTTGAAGGGAATAGGGTAGTACGAGGGAGGGAAGTGGAAGGAGGGGGGAGAGATGCTGTTTAGGGGGATGTATATATGTGTAGGATGGGGAGGGGGGCTGTGCGTGTGTGTGTATGTATGCGTGTGTGCGAGTGTGAGTGTGTGCGTGCGCGCGTGTTGTGTGTGTGAGTGTGCGTATGTGTGTGTGTGTGTGTGTGTGTGTGTGTGTGTGGTGTGTGTGTGTGTGTGTTTCAAGTTGGTTTGTTTTATCCGTATATGTTCACTTCAGGAAAGCAAACCAAGTAAAAGACGCTTGTGGGTGTGGGTGGGTGTCAGTGAGTGTATATGTATATGTGTCTCTCTGTGTGTGTGCGTGTGTTTGTGTCCGTACACGCACTGTTTATGTGTGTGTGGGTGCGTGCGCGTGTGTGCGTGCTATGATGATTACGTTCAACATCACCAAAAAGAAAAATTTTAAAGAATTCACGCATATACGTGCACGTACTTCTTCACCGTGATGGAACACTTGATAAGATATTGGAACCCCCCTCCCCCCCTCGGCCACCACCACCACTACTACTACTACCAACCCACCACAAAATCACACTTACGCCCACCCTCTCCACACACACACACACACACACACACACACACACACACACACACACACACACACACACCGTTCTCCCTCCCGACACACACACACACACACACACACACACACACACACACACACACACACACACACACACACACACACACACACACACCATTCTCCCCTCCCGACGAACCGATCCGCCCCAAAGACCAGAGATAGAGGTCAGACTTCACGGTCACTGGGCAGGTGGGATGAGGAGCGTGTCCTGCCACGCCTTCCT
>JADBJO010005129.1:25000-32500 GCA_016801955.1 Conus betulinus
TGAACCGTTCTCAAACAAATCAACACAGTGTCTTGGACATGGACGCATTTTTTGTGTGTGCAGGGATATCATCAGCGAGCAGTGTCGCCTTGCATGTCTCGAACGTTCCTTTATCGACGGTTTTGTTGTGTTTAGTTTTGTTTTGTCTGGTTTCTTTGTTTGTTGTTCCGTTTTTGTTAGTGATAGATTCTGGTTTTTGGTTGTTGGATTTTTAGATATGGACATATGTTGTTGGATTTTTAAATATGGACATATGTTGTTGGATTTTTAGATATGGACATATGCTGGCTATTTACTTGTCGTTCGGTTTTTAGACAGTAATAGCAGTTGTGCTGGTTATCTGGTTGTGTTCGGTTTTTAGAAATCGTCAGAGGCTGGTTATTTGGTAGTCGTTCGTTTTTTACTTAGACAGTGATACACGTTTTGCTAGTTATTTGGTTGTGCTGGGATTTTAAATATCGACAGATGCTGGTTATTTGGTTGTTTGTTCGGTTCTTAGACGGCGATAGATGCCATGCTGGTTATGTGGTTGTTGTTCGGTATTTAGATAATGACAGATGCTGATTATTTGGTTGTGTATGTGGTTTTTAGGTACCGATAGATGTTGATTATTTGGTTGTTGTTTGGGTTTTAAACAGTAGGAAACGGCTTTTTTTTTTTTTTTTTTTTTTTTGTCTTCAGGCCGGTCACGTGTGCGGGGACGACCGGGGACCTGATCGCGGGCCGACCCACGGGGTCCATCCGGGTCTCCTTCGGCTACATGTCCACCCTGTCCGACGCCGCGCGCTGCCTGCAGTTCCTGGCGGAATGCTTCCTGGACTTCACCCCCACTCCCCGCTTCTCCGCCCCTCCCTGGTACCACCCCCCTCCTCCCAGCCACGACCTTCAGGACGCTTCGGACGAAGAGGCGACCTTGACCTCGACCTCGACCCCGGCCTCGGCCTCGGCCTCGGCGCTTCCGGGGACTGGGTTTGGGCAGCAGAGTCCCCCGAGGGTGGGCGCCGCCTCGGTGAAGGACCCGAGGTGCCCGCGGATGGTGGGGAAGAACGAGCTCCACCGAGCTGAAGGATCGTGGAGGGAGGATGTGGAGAACTCCGCCAGGAATGCTCGTGGAGGAACCTCGGAGGAGAAGAAGATTCGTTCGGTTGAAGGGGCGTTGTTGGGGGAGGAGGTGGAGGGCGACGATGGTGGTGATGCTGAGGAGAAGAAGGAGGAAGAGGCGGTGGAGGGGGGGAGGGAGGAGGAGGAGGAGGAGGAGAGGGAGGGAGAGAAGTGCAAGGCGGAGGAGGAAATGGTTGGAGAGCGGATGAAGTGTTCTGAGAAGCACCGAGTGTTGACCGACATCTTCTTGTACCCCGTCAAGTCCTGCGGTGCTTTCAGGGTACGTTGCAGCTTGCTGTGAGGGGGCGGGGGGGGGATGGGGGGGGAATGGGGAGGGAGAGAGAGAGATAGACAGACACAGACACACACAGACAGACAGACAGACAGACTGACTGACAGAAACCAAGAAACTCATGGTTGTAGATACATACAGAGAGAAGACGGACAGAGAGAAAGAGATAGAGAAAGACAGCGAGAAACAGACACTGATACTGACTGAAACCACACAATTTTATTGCCATTAGCAAAAGGCCCTTGCTGGCAAGGGGGTATCATGACTATATCTAGCAACAGCGACTAGAGAAAGGAAACAAATGCAGAAGACTTCCCTTGTGATGTTACAGACTCCCCATACATAGAACTTACAAAAAAAAGGATCAACGAAACAAAGCACCCATCCATCCACAAGACACACACACACACACACACACACACACACACACACACACACACACACACACACACACACACACACACACACACACACACACACACACACACACACACACACACACACACACACACACACGCTCGAGCACGCACACACAATATAGCATTGACATAGACTATCAGGTTACATTAAGTGATGACTACTAAGCCAAGGCACCTTGAAGTAAAGTGGTATCTTTTTCATTCGTTATATTCTTTTTACGAAAAGTGCTAGCTTCTGTGATGTACCTCGCAAATTCTGTTATAATGTTTTCGTTTCCGTTTGAAAAAATTGCTGTTCAATCTCTTCTTTGAGCAACTGATTCACTGAAACTTTTACAACTTCTGCGGATATTGGCATATGCGGGACAATCAAACACAAAATGTTCTTCATTCACACCACCGTCCTCTTTTTCTACACATTTGACAAGATCTATTATTCGATTTCTCGAACCATGTTTGGTTTGCGTTAGACCGAGCGCTCTGGTTCGAAATTTTGCTAAGCTACATGTATATTGATGCTATTTATGCGTTATAATTTTAAGATATTTCTCTGCTTCGAGATTACTTTTAAATGAAAGAAACCAGTTGTATTTATCATTTCCGTCCATGCCAGCATGCCAGTTTTGTTTATAAGTACAAAAATTAAACGGTCCTTGAATTCAGAAAGTAAGTTTTGCTTCATTACCGACTCCTAGTGACAACCAAAACGATGCTAAAACTATTCTCTGTCAATATTTTCTTAATAGAGGAGACCCATTTAAATTTTCCATTTTCATGTTGCAGCATGAGAATTTCATACGCCTGAGGACATAGTCTGGTTATTGGTAGGTTTACTAATTTCAGCCAATAGTTCATACATCTAACATAAGTTATGATAAATAGAGGGTATCGTCCCACTTTCGCCATCAACCATTTTATTTGATGCGTGCAAGGGTACGTGGATAATACGCTTTATCGCATAGGTCTGAACTTTTTCCGTTTGGTTATTATCCCCCCCCCACGGCCCCCCTTGGTCCCCCCCCCCCCCCCCCCCCCCCCCCCCCCATCCCCCCCACCCCCCCACCCCCCCCCCCCCCCCCCCCCCCCCCCCCCCCCCCCCCCGACTTCACATCCATAAGTCAAAATAGGCTGTATCTGTAAATCGAATAATTTCCAAAATAGATTTACATCACTGGAGTCCAGTTTTCTCATAGTCCTCAGAATATCCGGGACACAACTCTTTCCCTTTCTGCACATCTCAAGCCAGCACTTACTCCAGTTTAATTTTGTTGTGAAGAACATCCCAAGGTATTCATAGCTACTTGTCACTCTAACGTCTACTCCACAGTAGAACCATCTTTTATGTTCTGATAAGTAACCACCATTTCTTAAAAAAAAAAAAAAAAAAAAAAAAAAAAAAAAAAAAAAAAAAAAAAACATTGTGTTAGTTTTGTTTCAGTGCACGGTTAATTTTAACCTATCTGATTCTTTTTTCAATGCGTATAGTTGATTGTCAGTTCGTTGCGTACGAAAGCGTTCTGTTCTCTCTGTTCTGTCTGCTTTTCCTGGTCCAGTGTCCATTCTTCTCTTTAAAACGATGGTCGACATGATGCCCGCAGCACAATCGGCGTTATTACGCTGTCTTTTGTCAGCGATGATTCCGTCTTGCCCTTGTGTGTCCTTCTTCACCAGTGTTCTGGGGATCAGGGCCAGGAGTCTGATCGATGTCTCCACTCAATAGCAGTGTCCACATCATAAGCATAATGTTGGCAACACAGCACATCACCATCAGTTCTGCTCGATGTCTCCTCTCAATAGCAGTGACCACATCATGAGCACAACGTTGGCAACACAGCACATCACCATCAGTTCTGCTCGATGTCTCCACTCAATAGCAGTGACCACATCATGAGCACAACGTTGGCAACACAGCACATCACCCATCAGTTCTGCTCGATGTCTCCACTCAATAGCAGTGACCACATCATGAGCACAACGTTGGCAACACAGCACATCACCCATCAGTTCTGCTCGATGTCTCTCCACACTCAATAGCAGTGACCACATCATGAGCACAACGTTGGCAACACAGCACATCACCATCAGTTCTGCTCGATGTCTCCACTCAATAGCAGCAGTGACCACATCATGAGCACAACGTTGGCAACACAGCACATCACAGTCAGTTCGGGTTCACGTTAAGTCATCAGCGTGGCCGGGACTGACAATGTCTCTCAGTTCTAACTGTTCGAGCATGCCTGCCATCGTTCCTGTTGGGGTATCTTGGAAGAGATGTATGCCGCTACTTTGATGGAAAAAACATTGTCTCTACGGAAGACCAAACTGTCGGAATAGTTGTCAACATTGCGCACAGGTAGAGCGCTGTAGACACGACACGCCATACCGAAGCCGTTCCATACAACCCGTTTCTCTCCGCTTCCCAAATTTCACAAAGAAAACAGAGGACAGACAGACAGTCAGAGGCAGAGAGAGAGAGAGAGAGAGAGAGAGAGAGAGAGATAGGCAGGCGTTATGTAAGTGTTGAATGTGGTGTGTGTGTGTGTGTGTGTGTGTGTGTGTGTGTGTGTGTGTGTGTGTGTGTGTGTGTGTGTGTGCGTGTGTGTGTGTGTGTTTGAGAGCATGCGCGCTTGTATGTGTGCGTTGAGTGTTTGATGTGCGCGCGCGCGCGCGCGTGCGTGTGTGTGTGTCTGTGTGTGTGTGTGTGTGTGTGTGTGTGTGTGTGTGTGAAACCATATCAAGCACCTGATGTTGTCACTCTCCTAATTATAAAGCAGCAAAGCGGCTAAAACCCGGAAGGATTAGATGTTTTATACAGTAATTGACAGACGCACGTGCGTCAGTAGGGCACCTGCAAGTAAGACCTGTTTCGTTCTGTGAAGAATGTATCAGGTTAGCCTGCCGTTCCTGCGTGCAGCAGGTGCACAGACCTTGAAAAACGCTTAGCCGACATCGCTTTAAACCTAACAGGTTAGCCTAGTCTTCCGTGTTAGATAGGTCTCGCTTTGAGGAGAACGTAAAGACGGACTATCGAAGGGAAAGAGATAAATGGCAACTCACAAAATCGTTCATAAATTTGCGTGGGGTAGTGTGTGTGTGTGTGTGTGTGTGTGTGTGTGTGTGCGCAAAGGGCGCGGCAAATTGTGATATGATATGACTCACATCTTAGCAGTAATAACAAGCGATACTAATATACGTTATTCTGTTTCCGCTTCGTCGTTTCACTTTACTTGAATAATTTTCCCCCACCACACCACACACACCACACCACACCACACCCCATGCACCCTTGTGCCTGTTCTCTAGTCCTGTTCCAAACGCCCCCTCCCTCCCTCCCTTTCTTCCTCTGTGCAGGACACACACACACACACACACACACACACACACACACACACACACACACACACACACACACACACACACAGCACACACAGCCACACACACACACACACACACACACACACACACACACACACACACACACACACACACACACACACACACACACACACAACGGGCGCGTATGCACACACACACACACACACACACAACGGGCGCGTACACGCACACACACACACACGCACTCATTCACACACACACACACACACACACACACACACACACACACACACACACACACACACACACACACACACACACACACACACACACACACACACACACACACACGCACGCACGCGCGCGCGCACTTGCACGTATGCGCGGCTCGCGAGAGCGCGCACGCGCTCGCACTGGTTCGTGCCCTTCGGACATAAAAAGCACATTTGTTTTCGACACCAGCCCCTACCTCCATCCTCCAACCCCCCCCCCCCCCCCCCCCCCCCCCAACCCCCCAACCCCACCCCACTACCCCAGCCCGCTTTCTCTCCTTCCCCGTCTTACCCCCATTCTCTTTACACTTTCAGTCTCCGTCCCCCCCCCCCCCCCCCCCCCCCCCGCCTTCTTGCCTTTTCCTGATTTCTCCGATTTATGTTTGTTTGTGACTGTAGTTATAGTTTGGAACTGTTTGGACGGAGTATTTATGGATTGATTTTCTCTGTGTTGTTGCTGTTTTGTTGTTCTGCTTCTTGTTGTTGTGTGGTGGTGGTAGTGATTTATTGGGAGGGGGTGAAGGGGGAGGGGGGAGGGGAGGAGGATGTCTTGTGGTAGGAGGTTTTTTTTTGTACTATAAAGGGGCATTGCACCAAAACAGGGTTACTCTATCAAATATTTGTTTTTGGTTGTTGTTGTTGTTGTTGTATGTGTTTTCTTGTCGTGAGTTTCTTCTCGCTTGTTCTCCGTTGTATTTGAGGGGGACGGGGGGGGGGGGGGGGGCGTAGTTTTTTTTGGCGTGTGTGTGTGTGGTTTTGTTGTTTGTTTTTTTTCTTCTTTTTTGGGTTTTTGTTTGTTTGTTTGTTTTTGGAGGGGGAGGGGGTAATTTTTCTTTTATTTTTAGGAGGAGAAGGGATGCGGGGTGAGGGGGTGGGGAAGATAAGGAGGGATGAGGCTGGTGGGTTTCTTTTTTTTCTGTTAAACGGTTCTTGCGAAACTGCTTCGACAAGATAGGCTGGGAATTGTTTCGTCGCAAGGTTTTTCTTTGCAAGGTTTTTTTTCTTTCTTTTTCTTTCTTTTTCTTTTTTTTTTTTTTTTATTAGGATCGCTTTCGATTTGATAGAGTAACCCTGTTAAGGCGCAATACCCTTTATAATAAAGGAAGGTCTGAGTCGTATGATATGAGATTGTATGCCATAAACCTGTCTGTCGGATCCGACACTGGCGAAATTGACCCAATGCAGTGCATAATTGAAATGAAGACCCAGTGCAGTGCATAACTGAAATGAAGACCCAGTGCAGTGCATAACTGAAATGAAGACCCAGTGCAGTGCATAACTGAAATGAATGACCCAGTGCAGTGCATAACTGAAATGATGACCCAATCCAGTACATAACTGAAATGATGACCCAATCCAGTACATAACTGAAATGATGACCCAATCCAGAACATAACTGAAATGATGACAGAACAAACTGAAATGATGACCAATCCAGAAACATAACTGAAATGATGACCCAATCCAGTACATAACTGAAATGATGACCCAATAACTGAAATGATGACCCAATCCAGTACATAACTGAAATGATGACCCAATCCAGAACATAACTGAAATGATGACCCAATCCAGTACATAACTGAAATGATGACCCAATCCAGTACATAACTATAAAATGAAGGACGATAACATCACGGTGTTCTCTCTCTTTTTTTTTTGTTTTTCTGTTTTTGATTTTTTTTTTTTTTTTTTTTGTAAATGATAATGTTTATTATATAAACAATACCTGTGCAAAGTATGTGTGTGTGACGAACATCAAAGCAAAAGTGTGTGTGTGAACACACGTGTGTGTGTGTGTGTGTGTGTGTGTGTGTGTGTGTGTGTGTGTGTGTGTGTGTGTGTGTGTGTGTGTGTGTGTGTGTGTGTCTGTCTGTCTGTCTGTGTGTGTGTGTGTGTGTGTGTGTGTGTGTGTGTGTGTGTGTGTGTGTGTGTGTGTGTGTGTGCGTGCGCGTGTGCGCGCGCGCGCGCACCTGACAAGTACATCACACATTTCCGCTGACAGTTTTTTTTTTTAAGTCATAGCTCGTTCAGCTTCTGGCTGACCTTTGGCCTTTGGTGATTAGCTTTGTTAAATGTG
>JADBJO010005129.1:52500-60000 GCA_016801955.1 Conus betulinus
TCTCTCTCTGTGCTAAATTCGCTGTCCCCTCTTAACCCCCGCTCACGTACACAAAAGCATGCGCGCCCAAGCTCACTCATGCATGCACATACTGCTCTCTCTCTCTCTCTCTCTCTCTCTCTCTCTCTCTCTCTCTCTCTCTCTCACACACACACACACACACACACACACATCTATATATATATATATATATGCACATATGCGCGCGCACACACACACACACACACACACACACACACACACACACACACACACACACACACATTCAGTTCGAGAAAGAATGCTGATGTAAACATAAGCAGAAGAGAGCATGCGCGTTGCTCATTTTATGCATGGGAAATAAATATTTATTTTCGAGAGATGAAATGGATTTACTCCCTTGAATTGCCTCTACCTTTTCCCCCCTTCTCTCTCTCTCTCTCTCTCTCTCTCTCTCTCTCTCTCTCTCTCTCTCTCTCTCTCTCTCTCTCTTAGAGGGTTACAGATGTATCCGGCTGTCACCATCACATCATACTTGTTTAAAGAATGACAGGGGGTGGGGAACAGTAAGACTTAAAACTTTATTTAAATCTGATTTTTTTTTGTTTGTTTTTGTTTTTTTGTTTGCAATGCTAGGAACTGAACGAAAAGAAAGAAATGTAATATGCATCACATACATGTCAGATCACACACACACACACACACACACACACACACACACACACACACACACACACACACACGTGTGTGTGTGTGTGCTACGGGAAAGGTACAGATTTAAGTTAACCATGTTTCACATTTACTGTTCCTTATAGCTTCGACAATTGTTACGATGGAATAAATTCACACTGCCAAAACATGTCTTTGTCATCACTTTGGTATACAATACATAATAATAATGATGATGATGATAAAGACACATCTTAAAGCAAGATACAATGAATGCTAAAACAAAAATATCCACATCGAAACAAACATGGAAGTAGGCTAAATATACAAGTCGAATCAATATAATAAACAGAAAGTAATCGACGGATGTTTTACATTACCACACTCTATGAACTTTCACACGAACATACACACACAAGTTTTGAATAACAGTACTTGTTTACAGTTCAGACATTCTTAACAAGTCTGGATGAGAATGAATAGTAGGGGCCTAATGGTTATTCTGATGCTGGTGCCGTCATTTGTTTGCGATTATGAAACTGACGCGCTACCTACTGCGCCATCGAGGCATAGTTAATCTTAGCATTCTTCCATGGAAAACGAACTTGGAAAGAATAGATATAAGCAGTGTTTTTTTTTTTAATTAATGAATAAATAAATGAATAACAGCAACAAAAAGAGGGATATGAATATAGATAAGATAGATAGAGATAGATAGATAGATAGATATAGATAGATAGATAGAGAGGCAAGAGAGAGAGAGAGAGCGAGAGAGAGAGAGAAGAGAGGATAAAATAAAAAAGGGCAATACTCAGCTTCTAGCGTGTTCATTGTGATCCAAACAGGTTATAAAATATATATATATATATATATATATATAGTTAGCTCGCTGATTAATCGCCATCCTGAGTAGCCAGCGCTGGATTTACGATTACTTATTTACAGATGGAAAGATAGTTACGTAATGAGAGAGTCGTATTACCTCTGTGTTTGTAATGTCCCCTTTTCTGTTACCATGTATAGGTACCTTCTTTTTGAGCATTTACTTTCGAAGAACGTTTTTTTTTTTTTGTTTTTTTGTTTTGTTTTGTTTTTGTTTTTTCTGTCCCTGTCTCTTCCACCTGTTGTAGGTCTGTTACTTTCTGATTCACTTGTATGTGTGTGCGTGTGTGTAATGTGTGTGTGTGTGTGTGTGTGTGTGTGTGTGTGTGTGTGTGTGTGTGTGTGTGTGTGTGTGTGTGTGTGTGCAAAGTTAGCATTTTCTCAACAAGTACAACCTTCATCAAACTTCAGTGATATCCCCTGAGTGAAGACAACCTATCGTCAAGTCGTAACAACAGTAAATCTGCTGTTACTATTTCTGGCAGAAACGAAAAGGTAACCCATAATACAAGATTGTCATTATCTGAGAAACAATGATTCCTTAGCATTATTGCTTTATATGCTGATAATAGACGTGTTAGGCCATATCTGCAGCGAACACCGTAAACAAATGTATTATAGCATTCTGTCGAGGACAGGTGAATTTGAATCGCATTTTCTTGTTAGCCAGCAGAGGTGGAGGTCATGAATGTGCAGCCAGATATAGGATAACATAGATCACATATACGTAGCAAAGCGTCACGCTTGTTACGTCACGCTGATAACGCACATCAGTTCGTAGGAGACCTGTCAGGAAACCAAAAAAAAAAAAAAAAAAGAAAGAAAAAAGAAAGAAAGAAAGAAAGAAGAGAAAAGGGAAAAGAAAGAAAGAAAGAGAAATGGAAAGTGGGGGATGAACAGGAAGAAAGAAAGAAAGGTAATGAGAAAAGGGAAAGAAAGAAAGGTAGAAAGAGAAAGGGGGAAAACAGAAAGAAAGAAAGAATGACTGAAAGAAAGAGGGAAAAGAAAAACAAAAAGAAAGCTTCAAAGAAAGAAAGAGGGAAGAAAAAAAAAAAAAAAGAAAGGAACCAGGAAAGAAAGAAAGAGGGAGGGAGGGAAATACAAAAAGAAAGAAAGAAACCAGGAAAGAAAGAAAGGAAGGAAGGAAGAAAAAAACAGAAAGAAAAAGAGGAAAAAAAAAAACAACACACACCAATCGCTCTGACAGACACTGATCTGTAGAATGGCTTTTTCAGCCAGGCATGCGCACGGTGGTCATTGCGTGATTAGCCAAGACACAGCAACTGTAATCAAGGTCATGACATTGTCAGACTGCTGCTACTGGACCGACAGAAAAGTCGAGAAGGGTAGAGGGAGAGGGAGGGAGCGGTTTGGGTGGGGATGAGAGTGTGGTATCAGGGGGCAGGACTGGTAGTGGGAAAGCTGAATCACGGTGGGAGGGGAGACGTGAAGGGGGAGGGAGAGAGGGGAGTAATGGGAAATGGCGGAGAGAAAGCGCCGCTGGGGCACTGAAGAAATAATTGGTCATTGCTTAATTAATGTCTCTGAAGCAAGAACTTGCTGAGTCGTCTGCTACTGTTGGTGATAACTTGACACGTACACTTTCAGGGCTTATGTCAGATGTTGTCGTTGGAATTGTTATCTACATAATTCTTCTTTCTCACCGGTCCTGTGTCTTTCATCTTGTTGGGTTCTTGAATTTATTCATCACACGGGAGTCAAATCGGCAAACTGCTTCCTTTTTTTTTTTTTTTCAAAGCATGATAAGTTATGTCACGTGTGTGTGTGTGTGTGTGTGTGTGTGTGTGTGTGTGTGTGTGTGTGTGTGTGTGTGTGTGTTTCAAATCTAATGTTTATCCACTCTAGGTGATATTAAACGAAAAAAAAAAAAAGCATACACCCCCCCCCCATCAACCCAAAAGCAAACAAACAACCAAACCCTAACGATGAAACTAGGGAACTACAGCTGGTTTTGATGTGGGAGAGAAGAGTGAGAGGTAGGGACGGATGAAGATGGTCCTTTCTTTGTATATTTTATGTAGATTTAGAAATAGCTGTATGATTGATTCACTAAAAGTAACCTCATAAGTTTGAGATGGTAAATGTGCTTATTGGACTCTCTGATCAGGAAAGAAAGAATTCACAGGTTAATACCGGTGATTCAAAAATACTTCTCATAGTTTATGTAGAAAGCATGGGTATAAATTGTTTGACAGCGGCAAAAGAGAATATTATCAGCTTTTAGGTTCTATCCACAAACACATGAGGAATTTTTACTGAATTTTATTGTAAAACATCGACTTTTCACCTAAACATATGGGACAATAACTTACTGCTGATGTGGGAGTGTGTTTTAATGTTTGCAATACTAAAATCTGTTTAGATAGGCTTATTGTGAGACTTTTTAATAGAATTCTGGAAATAGTTCCAAGCAAATGATTCCACTACATGTATTGTTCTTGAACCAAAAGTGGAAAATTCATCTTGAGAGACTCTGAAACTACATTTTCACCTTGTTTTGCAGCTCTATCTACTTCATCGTTATAAAAAAACGAACGAACAATGTGACGGTACCCAGCAGAAAGTAATTGCAGTACCTTGTAAAGAAAGAGCATGAATTAAATTGCTAATTTCAATTATCATTTCTATCTATTCTGCAATTTCAATTATTTCAGTGCCTTAAGCACAGGCTTCGAATCATCACAAAAAAGTACTTGAAATATAAATCGTTGGAAATTTAGAAGATAAATTAACGCCATCAATATAAGTAAGTTCTACAGTTAAACTGATTTAGTTTTCCCCAATGAAAAACATTTCTCTCCTTTAAATTACGTGTCAAATGAGCAGAGCCCGCATTTTTTTTTTTCTGAATTAACTACCCACCTGTATACACTTTTAAATGATTTGGATACTTCTCTTCGATATGATATTAAACATTGCTTACTAATATATTCATATTGTCTTTCTTTTTAAAATTAAGTGTAGACAATATCAAAATGGGTCCTTTGAAGTTCCCAAGATGGTGCGCAAGGAAGAAGGACGGCCTAGCAGACATAGACTTTTCGTCAACAGTAATGCCCGTGGTTTGCCTAGCTCAGAAGTATACGTTGCCAAAGTAATCTGAAGGGATATTGTGTTTTTTTTTTCACACGTAGGAAAGTGATATCTGATTTAATTTTAATCTCATTTTTCAAATCACTCTTAACTGGAATGTTCATTATCATAAATTTTGTGACAGCCAATTCCCTCAGATGATATAAGGGTAAAAGTTGACCTACATTATATTTTCGAAGACATGATGCATGGGTGGGAAGACCCAGCGCAAGTTTGAGCGCTTTCCATACTCCACTTTGAAGTTCTTTACAAATATTTTGGTGCACTTAAAAACACTTCTGGTGCGTACGTTAATTCTGATCTTATTACAGATTTACACAGATAAAGTAGAGTGGACATGTCTTGTCCCCATATCTGTTTACTCACAATTTTGAGAAAATTTAAAGTTTTCCCTGCTTTTGTTAGCAAATAACCTATGTATTGATTCCAAGACATTTTCGATGTGACATAAACGCCCCAAACTTGACTTGTGAAGCAGAATTAAGAACTACACCATTCATTTTGAAAATAGGCATTTTGTCGGGATTCGAGCCACTGTTGAATAAAACAATGTTTGTTTATTTTTTCTGTAGAGAAACTTAGTCCATTCTTTGCCAAATACTCTGCTATAAAGTCGAGCTCTTTTTGGCACAATTTTTGGTATGGTCTATTTACATAATCGGGTTTTCTTTTATAAAGTTGCTTTCATCCACATGCATGTATTGTCAGCATATTGAACTAAGATGTCGGGGTTTTTTTTGTAATATTTTACTGGGTAGATCATGATCATTAGCAACGAAAATAGGAAAGGAGCAATTATTGATAGTTGAGGAATACCCATTTTAAGTGTTCTTTAGTTGAATACACGTTCCCTAGTCTACTTTGAATTTTTCGATTCTTTAGAAAACATTTGATGTAATCATAAATATAACCGGACAGACCGATGTTTTGTTTTTTTTCAATTTAAGGAAGAGCCGAGAATGCCAGAATTGATCGCGAGCCTTATCTATGTAAAGAAATGTCGCTAATATCCATTTATGTCCAGCAAATTGCTTCTTTATGTTTGTTGTTAGTTTCACTAAGAGTTGTGTTTTCGATCTACTCTTTCTCAATCCAGCCTGACTTATGGGTATTATTTCGATCTTCTCACAAAAGGGTGTAAATCTGTTTTAAAACGATTCTTTCCAAAAGTTTGCATACATGTGATGTCAATGCTATAGGTCTATATATTTTTTTTTTATGTCAGTGCAGCTTTTGCCATGAGTGTGAATGGGAACCACAACTGATTCTTTCCAAAGTTTGGGGCTTTTTTTTTTTCACCATCACACCAGCATTTTTTAAATATTTTCATACAGAAAATTGATAAAATTTTTTGGAAGATTTGTTAGCATCTGGTTCGAAACTGCGTCCAGTCCAACCGACTTTTTTGTTTGTTTGTTTGGGATGGGATTTATTGCATCTTTGAGTTCCTGAAGCGTTAGAGGCGCACACTAATGTAGTTTTGTGTTGTCAGGAATAGGATCTTTGTAAATTTCCTTTTGCTCTCCCTGATCTCTATACTCATTACAAATCTTTGATAAACCATTTCCACAGCTGACATTAGAAAACATGTCAACGAAGGCTTCTGCTTTCTGTTGGGTACTTCGTAAGGAATTATCATTTTGTTTCATTGGATATGTTGGTAACTTAATGCCAAATTTTATTACTTTTTTATCTCCTGCCGAATTTTTCCTATATCCTTGTGTTCTTTTATTTCAGTTCTGCAAAATGTGGACCAGTAGTGCTGCTTTGCATCTTATATTATTATGTCACTGTGCTTACTAGCCATTTTCATTTTTCTCTCTGTTTGGTCTGTTTCCTTGTCCCTGATATATATCTTATATTTTTCTTTCTTTTTATCAACAGCACGCTTGCAGTCATCATTCCACCATACATTTCCTTCGTGCTTCCCTGGTTTAGATATATGTATTCTTGGAATAGAATTATCTGCAGCTGCTAAAAGGGAAGAATGAAATAAATTGTAAAGATCGTCTATGCTAACCGTAGTTGTAATATTTATGGTAACAGTTTGAAGAAAGGCTTTAAAACCTTACCAGCCCTGACCAATCTGCATATTTATAATTGTATTTTGGTAGTGCATCTATTTTGGTAATGTATCAGGTTTCGTTTTTCCTTGTTCCATCTCTTTGTTGATAGCTACTTTAATGGGAGTGTGGTCAGATCCTGGCAGGTCATCCACAGGCTTCCATGAACGATTGTTGGGAGTGAAGGAGATTGGAAAGTGAGATCTATGGCTGAGGGTCTATGAGTTGCTATATCAGGGATGCGAGTAACATTTCCATCATTTAACAAATACAATTTTGAGTCTGCTATGTTATCAATTAATCTGTTGCTTGTGACATGTGTGTGAAGTTATCATTCCAAAATAAGGCATGCGCATTCCCCCCCCCCCCCCCCCCCCCCCTCTATTACCCATTTGTCTTGCTGGTCTTTAAAGTTTTTCAAAGTGTTCATGTCATCTGGATCTCTAGGTAAGTATATAGAAAGGATGTTAAGAATACAAGATGTGGAAAATCTGACAACGACAGCACACGATGATACAGAGTCAATGTCCAGAGGGGCTGGTGAAGTTCTTTGACCGTCGTCCAGTCCTTCACGAACATAAACAGCAGTTTCAACGCGGTCAGAAGGATCAGTCTGTTCATGAACTGGGGGATAATAAAAACCTGATATTTTTGGTAAAGCACTGTTGTTGAAGTTCGAAGACTGAAGGAGTAGTAAAATTTGATAACTGTTATGGACCAAATACTCATTAAGGTAAGCAAAGTTTCTGACAACAGAACGAGCATTCCATCGCAGAATGTTAATATTTGACAG
>JADBJO010005129.1:92500-95000 GCA_016801955.1 Conus betulinus
TGGCTGTATGCAGCTTTATCTCCCCCCCAGAAAAGGATGCCCATGTACACATGTACACAGCAACAAGAAGGTGAGAAATGAACAAACACAAAGTAAACATTCATTCAAGAGTGATACAGCCTTTTTCTTCTTGAATGTTGTCAAACAAACACGGACGAACAGTACAGGCAACTTCGGTTTGATTGGTATGAAAGGAAATCTTAAACCAGGCAGGGAACAGTAAAAACAATAGCACAAAAAAGTTGGGTGACTCACACATGTAGGGTTACTACAGTTATGTATGTGTCAGACATTTATGTATGTTTTTGAACAGTTTTGCATGTGTTGAACAACCGTCGTCGATTTTACCCCTAGCAGAGTTCCCTGGCGCTCGAGAGCTGTGTGTCATGTTTTCGTTCTCCTTGCCTAGAGACAGTTGCTGAATATTGTGTGCATGATTGACTCTCAGTCACACAAGATCTGCAAAGCTGGTAATTCCCGGCAGCTGGTGATGATATTTGAAAGTTTGCGGTGCGTAGCAGAAGCCGAAATATCGGTCGTAGTGACCGTGATTGAGGTAAAGGAGGAATCGTAGTAGGTAGCAGTAGCAACATGGATACGGAATGGGAGGTAGTTGGCAGCAGCCATAAATGAAAGGTGCAGTGTAACATGAAATGAGGCCCTCGTGGACACGAGCAATGTTGGAGATGCATTGCTAGGGTATGTTTGCACCCGCTTTCAGTCATTCACGTTCCTTCCTTCCTTCCTGTCATTCCAGTTCAATCATTCGTTCGCCTTTTCTTCTCTGTCACCCCTAACATGATCCGGTGCTGCCGACGGGATCTGAGAATCCACCCTTTCACTGAACGTGTTCATGCCTCCTTTCTCTGACTGTTCATTTGTTTGTTCGTGTTCTTTCTTTCTTTCTTTCTTTCTGTGTACGCAGGCTGATACTCCTGCGGACACTGT
Source organism: Conus betulinus (assembly GCA_016801955.1). Classification (NCBI taxonomy): domain Eukaryota; kingdom Metazoa; phylum Mollusca; class Gastropoda; order Neogastropoda; family Conidae; genus Conus; species Conus betulinus. The sequence goes on from JADBJO010005129.1 coordinate 93,449, forward strand.
CTGTATAGACAGGCAGTGGAGTTTTGTGTGTATGACCGTTTTTTTATCCCGCCATTAAGGCAGCCATACTCCATCTCCGGGGGTGTTCCAATTCATGTATCGGCACAGCGTCTCTTGTGATGTGGTCAAAGACGGTGTGTATTTCCTTTTTCGTTAGCGGCTACCCAAACGACCTGACTTTCCTGTCTCGGTGTGTGTGTGCTGCACTCTTACGACTGACCGTATTTCAGCTGAACTCGTTTTGAATACTGAGTACATGTAGACGTCACGAAGAGCCTTCGTGACGTCATAGTCTCTGACATCACAAGAAGTATTCAAACCACCGTAAGGGACCTGATCACAAAAATTGAAGTTCCGGTGGACACTTCTGTGGACAACCTACACACACCCCCAACCAGCCCCACTCCTTAAGAAAATATGCACCACGCTATATCTGTAATCAGCATATTTTATCGTTGTTATCTTCAGCATAATCATCCAGCCGCGTCATCACAGGGCTTGAATACCCACCTGTCTGTCTGTCCGTGACAACTGAATCTCTTAGCAGACAAGAGGAAATTATGTCTCCGCTTGTCCGTCGGGCAACCAAGTTTTGATGGTGCCAGTGAAAGGGTTGCCGAGAAGGTGAAACAGCAGAAAAAATTGAATTGTCAACTTACAGGTGGAAAAGAAGTCAGGACATTTCGGCACTTAGTGTCCTCATCGGTAGAATGAGTTAGTGACCGTCAACCTCCGATTCTTTTTGCAAGGTAGCTGAGAAAATAGCCTCAGTGCATACTGGTCGCGCGTTCCTCCTCCTAACTTCACTTACACACCTTCACCACCACCACGTCTGTACACGCCCCCCTCTCTCTATACCCCCCCCCCCCCCCCCCCCCCCCCTTTTTTTTTTTTTTTTTTTTTTTCACTCCTGCATTGCCACCGTTTCTCAACCATCCCCCTCTCCCTGTTTACCCCCATCGGGCTTCTCTCAAAACAGACCCTTAGCAGAGTGCTGTCCCGCTTGGGACAAAGCATGGTCCATGCACGAAGCGCGTGAGCAGCATGCAGTACTTGTGCATGTTCAGCACGAAGATGATGGGTCTGCTCCCTCTGTTTCTGTTTTGAAAGTTATGCAGATAGGAAGTGGATTTCTTTTGGAATTTGTGTAGGGTGAGAGAGAGAGAGAGAGAGAGAGAGAGAGAGAGAGAGAGAGAGAGAGAGAGAGAGAGAGAGAGAGAGAGATCAGGACAGAAATTTTGAAAATTTTTAGGTCAGTCGAGGAATATGTGAAAGATGGACACAAGACCTTATATTCCATTTTCTTTCCTGCACACATTTAAAGACAATGGGAAAGGTAACATGGTAAACAGATGAACTGTTTAACACCTCTCTCTCTCTCTCTCTCTCTCTCTCTGTCTGTCCGTCCGTCCGTCTCTCTCTCTCTCTCTCTCTCTCTCTCTCTCTCTCTCTCTCTCTCTCTTCTCTCTCTCTGTTTTAGGCCTTAATCACACACGAGCAGAATAGCACAACATTTGAATTATGTTTGCTGGCTAGTCCCCGAAGTGCCAGT
>JADBJO010005129.1:100000-106050 GCA_016801955.1 Conus betulinus
AGACATCTCAAGCTAACGCTCAAAGAAGATGGAGAGAGGAATGTGAAACGGGTCAGAGCATCGCGCGTGTTGCTGTGTTCCCTTCCGACATGGACGTTATGTTTCCACACCCGCGTCTGTTTGTCTGTCAGCTAGGTAAGTCAAAACCTACGGAACCGATTTTACCAAAACTCGGTGGAGAGATGTGATGTGGCCAGGGGAAGAAGCCGTTAAATTTTGATGCGGATCCGTAGTTCTGATCTTGATGAAAAGGTGATCCGTTCAGCAAGACTGTTGCGGACTGTCCACCGATCGGGGACAAAATGGAGTAACTGTTTATCAGTTGATAAACTTTTGTGACGTAAGTCTCAGAGTGAGGTGACCGAAGGCTGAAACTGAAACAAGTTTTAACACGAATTGTTGGTGATTCACAAGGCGGAAATTGAAACAAGTTTTAACACGATTGTTGGTGATTCACAAGGCGGAAATTGAAACAAGTTTTAACACGAATTGTTGGTGATTCACAAGGCGGAAATTGAAACAAGTTTTTAAAACGAATTGTTGGTGATTCAAAAGGATGACATTGAAACAAGTTTTAAAACGAATTGCTAGTGATTCAAAAGGCGGAATTTGAAACACGTTTTAACACGAATTGTTAGCGATTCAAAAGGCGGAAAATTGAAACAGTTTTAACACGAATTGTTGGTGATTCAAAAAAGGCGGAAATTGAAACAAGTTTTAACACGAATTGTTGGTGATTCAAAAGGCGGAAATTGAAACAAGTTTTAACACGAATTGTTGGTGATTCACAAGGCGGAAATTGAAACAAGTTTTAACACGAATTGTTGGTGATTAAAAAGGCGGAAATTGAAACAAGTTTTAACACGAATTGTTGGTGATTCACAAAGGCGGAAATTGAAACAAGTTTTAACACGAATTGTTGGTGATTCAAAAGGCGGGAATTGAAACCACTTTTAAAACGTGTTGTTTGTGATTGAAAAGGCGGAAATTGAAACAAGTTTTAACACGAATTGTTGGTGATTCAAAAGGCGGAAATTGAAACAAGTTTTGAAACGTGTTGTTTGTGATTGAAAAGGCGGAAATTGAAACAAGTTTTTAAAACGAATTGTTAGTGATTCAAAAGGCGGAATTTGAAACAAGTTTTAACACGAATTGTTGGTGATTCACAAGGCGGAAATTGAAACAAGTTTTAACACGAATTGTTGGTGATTCAAAAGGCGGGAATTGAAACCAGTTTTAAAACGTGTTGTTTGTGATTGAAAAGGCGGAAATTGAAACAAGTTTTAACACGAATTGTTGGTGATTCAAAAGGCGGAAATTGAAACCAGTTTTTAAAACGTGTTGTTTGTGATTGAAAAGGCGGAAATTGAAACAAGTTTTAAAACGAATTGTTAGTGATTCAAAAGGCGGAAATTGAAACAAGTTTTAAAACGAATTATTAGTAATTCAATAAGTATTGCTCGTTCTCGTTTTTCATTGTCCTGAACATTGCTTGTTTTTTTAAACCTAAAGAAAGACCCGATGGGTCGAAACGCGTCGTGTTTTGTCTTGTAATCTGTTGTCCCTATCGTCTTGCGGAATCACGAACGATTCGTTTTGAAATTTCTTTGGTGTAGTCATATATGGAACATCAAAACCTTTTCCCCCATACACGTAGCCTTGGGGCAGCCAGTTTCGACTTCAGAGGACTCTACTTCGTTTTAGGAGAATGAAGATTGTACACTGCTTGGAGCTTATCCTGACCAGGAGCGACTCCTCGCACACGACGTTGCGCTGCAGAAGGAGGAAACGGGCCAGTACGGCAAAAATGATCAGATACCGCTGTCCCCGTCCCGTGAGCCCCAGGGCTCCCTACCTAAGACGTCTTCTCCCAAATCCGTGTCTGGTGATGGGCTGTATTTAATACCAGCCCCGGGCCTTGCTTATGTATGGTCCAATCTGACACCCTGTTTGAAGCCAAGGCATGGTGAGTGGTGGTCGACGGTTGACGCTGTCCTGTCCTTCATATCTTCTGCTCTCTCTCTCTCTGTCTGTCTGTCTCTTCTCTCTCTTTCTCTCTCTCCTCTCTCTCTCCTCTCTCTCTCTCATCTCTCTCTCTCTCGTCTCTCTCTCTCTCTCTCTGCCTGTCTGGTCTGTCTGTCTCTCTCTCTTCTCTCTCTCTCCTCTCTCTCTCTCTCGCTCTCTCTCTCTCTCTCCTCTCTCCTCTCCTACTTCCTTGTCCCCTGTTCTCTCTCTCTCTCATCTCCCCATCCTCTCTCCTACCTTCTCTCTATCTCTCTCTCATCCGCTCTCTCTCTCTCACTCTCGCCTCTCCCCAACCCCCTCTCCTCGCTCTTCTCCCCTCCTCTCTCTCCTTACCCCCCCCCCACCCTCCCTACTTTCCAAGGCCATGCGTGAGGTAGTCGGCGGTTGACGCTATCTCTGTCCTCTCATCTCTCTCTCTCTCTCTCTCTCTCTCTCGCTCTCTCTTCTCTCCTATCCTCTCCTCTCTCAAGCTCTCTCTCATCCCCACCCCCGTCTCTTCTCTCTCCCTTTCCTCTCTTCTTACTCTCTCCCCCCCTCACCCCCCCCCCCCCCACCCTCAAGGCCATCCTCAGGACCGTCGACTGTTGACGCTGTCTCTCTCTCTCTCTCCGCTCTTCTCTCGCTTCTCTCTCTCTCTCTCTCTCCTCTCTCTCTCTCTCTTCTCTCCTGTCTTTCTTTCCCCTGTCCTCCCCCCCCCTCTCTCTCCCCCATCTCTCCCCTACCTCCGCCCCCCCCCCTCTCTCCCCCTCTTCTCTGCTCTCTCTCTCTCCTCGCCTGTATCTGTCTCTCCGTCGTCTATTCCTGCCTGTTCTGCCGGTCTATTCATCTGTCCTTCCTGTCTACCTGTTCTGTCAGTCTTTTTCTGTCCGTCGTTCGGTCTGTTCTGTCAGACTCTCTCTCCTCTCTCCTCTCCTCTCTCTCTCTCTCTGTCCCACCCCCCTGCCCTCCCCGCCCCCTCCCCCGTCCGTCTGTCCGTCGGTCTCTGTCTCCTCTGGTCCTAGTCTGTCTGTCGGTCTGTCCTGTCCTGTCGGCTGTCCTTCTCTATCTCGCTCTGCCTGTCGTTGTCCTCCTCTCTCGTCTCGCCTCTCCTCCTCTCTCTCTCTCTTCTCTCTCCGCTCGTCGGTCTCTCTATCTGCCGCCTCTCTCTCTCTCTCTCTCTCTCTCTCTCTATCTCCGTGTGTTGTGTGCGTACATGCGCTTGTTGTGGTGTGTGTGGTGTGTGTGTGTGTGTGTGTGTGTTCTCTTCTTTTCTCTCTTGTATCCGCTCACTGTCCCTCTATGGTCTCTGTTCCTGCGTCTGTCTTTCTGTCTCTCCCTGGTTCACGTTCCTACCCCATCTTCCTCATCTTCTCTCTGTCTGTCCTCGTCTCTGTCCTCTCTCATGTAATACTCTGTCTCTCTTCCTTTCTCTGTCTCTGGCTCATTCTGTCTCTGTCTCTCTCTGTGTCTCAACGTCTCGTTCTCCTACCTCTTCTCGGCTCTGTCTGTCTGTCTGTCTCTCTCACTCTCTCTCTCCTCGTCTCTCTCTCTCTCTCTCTGTCCGCTCTCTCTTCTGACCTGTACACGGGCTGGGAGATGATTGGCGTAAACGACTCCCCATTAGCCGAATGTAGCGAAACGAGGCAAATCGGTCTCGGTGAACGTGGCCAGCGGACAGCAAGAGTGTTGTTCAGGATCCCAGCGACCGCCCGCCGTCCGTCTGTCTGTCTTCTTTCGTCGCCGACAGGTAACAACGACGTTCGATTCAACTGCTCCACGAACATAAACACCGGGCTGTAGAGTGGGTAGAGAGGAACTGGAGGATGTGGAAGTCGTAAGGGGATGGGAAGGTGGTGTGCTTAGGAGGCTTCGTGATGGGGTGGGGTGTGTGTTTAGTGAATTGTTGTGTAGTGAGAAAGAGCGGTGGGGAAAGGGTGATGGGGGTTGCGGAGAGCGTGGTGGTGAATGGGGATGGAGAAGGTGATGAAATCGACTGGATGGAAAGGTGGGGGGATGAGGTGATGAGAGGAATGCGAGGGATGGTGGTGGGTAGGTGGGTGCTAGTCTCACTGCTGCCTGAAGAATGTGAAATCTGTCCATCTCTCTCTCTCTCCTCCTCTCTCTCTCTCTCTATCTCTCTCTCTCCCTCTCTGTCTCGCTCTTCTGGTCTCCTCTCTCTCTGTCCGTCCGTCCATCTCTGCTCTCTGGGTGTGTGTGGAGTGGAGTGAGTGAGTGTGGTGTGTGTGTGTGTGTGTGTGTGTGATGTGTGTGTGTGTGTGTGTGTGTGTCGCTCTTTCTCTGTCTCTCTCTGTCTGTCTGTCTGTAGTCTGTCTGTCTGTCTCTCTCTCTCTCTCTCTCTCTGTTCTCTCTCTCGTTTTCCCATCTCTCTATCTCTCTCTCTCTCTCTGTTAATTTGCCATTTTATGTCCCCCATTTACCTATTTGTCCGTCTCTGTCTCGTCTGTTCTGCTGTTGCCTGTCTTTCTGTCTGCCTGTCTACCTGTCTCCGTGTCTCTCATCTCTCTTCTCTCTCTCTCTCTCTCTCTCTCTCTTGCTGTTCTAGCCCAACAGCAAACTGCCTTAGAGCATTACAGGGCAAGACAGAGAGGCTGTTCTGTGTGTCATAATAAGCGTGTGTATTCCACTTGAGTCATGACAATAGGTGTTTTTAGGGTCTGTGTTTTGTCGTTCTTTCTTCTTTCCCCAGTTTTAGGACCCTCGTTGTATTGAATATTGTTCATGCCTGGACCCACAAACCACACACACACACACACACACACACCACACACACACAAACACACACACACACACACACACACATGCGCACACACACACACAACACACACGCGCGCGCACACACACACACACCACACACACACACACACACACACACAACACACACAGAGGGAGAGGGGTGTTGGCACGCGTTCGCTTACGCAATGGTCACACCAAATGGATACACCTGTGTACATGTATTCCAAAAATGCTTATTATAGCACATGCACACTCGAGTCTATGCCCTTCAACCCCCCCCCCCCCCCTCCCCCCGGCCCCCTCCCCCCTCCACCTCCCCCTTTCTTCCATCCCCGCTTCACCCCCCCCCCCCCTCTCCTGTCCCCGCTGTCTACTCTCCACACACCACACACACACACACACACACACACACACACCACACACACCACACACAGATGGAGAGAGAGGGAGACAGAAAGAGACAGATTCTCTCCTCTCTCTCTCTATTCCTCTCTCTCTCTCTCTCTTCTCTCTCTCTCATCTCTCTCTCTCTCTCGCAGAGCGACAGAGAGACTGAGGAGGGGGGGGGGGGGGGGGGGAAGAGGTATTTTTTCGCTTTTTTTCACACACGTCAACCTTATTAATCACCCATCGCCACGTGGCCCCCGAAGTACAAGCTCCAGCCAGCAGGCCAAGACCAACAATAGCATTCCACGGTTGCATGCACGTACGAAGAAAATACCTCCGCCTGACCCACAAAGAAAAAAAAAAAAAGAAGAAGAAAATAGAGGGGACACACGGGCCCCGTTCACATTCATCGCAAGACTCCTGTTCAGCAGTGACAAAAACAATTCGCCTGCGCGTCTGTCTGTCTGTCTGTCATGTCTATACTATGCCTCATACATTAACTTCACTTCGCCGGCTTCTCAAAATACAGGGGCTCAAGGCCCTGTGTGTACACACCATAGACAACAGGAGGGCTATGGGAGGGTGGGGGGGGAGGGAGAGGGAGGGGAGGGGAGGGAGGAGGAGGTGAAGGTGCGGGGTGGAGAGGGCTGGGGTTGGTGGGGGAAGGGGTGGTGCGGTTGAGTATGAGAGAGAGAAGAGAGAGAGAGAGAAGAGAAAGGTGGTGGTGAGAGGTGGTGTTGACCGTTGTTCGTGTTGTGGTGGTGGGTGGGTGGGTTTGTGGTGTGTGTGTTTTTGGGTGTGATGTCGCCTGTCTATGTGGATGTGGGTGGGGTGTGTGTGTTTTTTTTTTTTTTTTTTTTTTTTTTTTTTTTTTTTTGGGGGCGGGGAGGGGGTGCGGGTTCGGT
>JADBJO010005129.1:123724-136224 GCA_016801955.1 Conus betulinus
TCTCTCTCTTCTCTCTCTCTCTCTCTCTCTCTCTCTCTCTCTCTCGTTTTCGAATTTTCTCAAAGCTAGGATTCACCCATGGAATTTTAATTTGTCGGTACCTCGTGTCTCAGATGACTACGCGCGGACGCACGGATTACTCGCAAGCGCACACACATGCTCGCGAGTACGTGTACGATTTTGTTTTTAAGTAGGCGACGGCCCCCTGAGGAGTTTAGGAGCTTCGTGTAGCTGACATTTATTATCCTTCAAATCCTGATGACGGCAATCTTTGATAGAGAGCAAGAGAGAGAGAGAGACGAGAGAGAGAGAGAGAGAGAGAGAGCTGAAACCTTGAGAGACACTGAGCACCAGGGCAATGCGGGCGATCGACAACCTTAAGAGAAAGCATCCTCCATTCAGTTTAGTCTAAAGGTGTATTTCGTAATTCGATCTCAGGCGGCCTGTAGCCTGCCCGACCTTTCACAGTCCGTTGGAGAAGATCGTGGCAGTCCAATCGACCGTTCGTTGCAGAGAGGCACTGGTCTGGCTGTCTCAGAGCCACACCTTCGGCCGCCCAATCAAGTTGAACAATATGTGCGCAGATCCTCGCGTTCCGTTGTGCACACGTACATATTTCAACAATCCTCTCGTAGATGTTCACGCGCAGCAAAACACATACAGACACACGTACAAACATATGCACATGCGCGTGTCACACACACACACACACACACACACACACACACACACACACACACACACACACACACACACACACACACCGATGGACGATGTGTGGATAATCCCAAATAGTTTGTAAAGTATCCAAATTCCCGCTGATAACTATAATCAGAACGAAAAGAAAACCAACCAACCCAACCTTGTCGCTTCCTGCCGCCGCCATCTTGGGATAAACAAAAACTGTCCAGACACGCACACCTCACATGCCGAATGGGGTTTGTGTCATCTTCGTGGAAGGGGACCCTAACCCTGTACCGTGCCTCGTGTGTGACGACCTTTACTCTTTTCGCTGTCATCAACACAGTGTTCTGTGCTGTCAGCGACAGCGATTCTTGATAATGGCCGTCAGCTCACCAGGCTCTGGCACTTCGTGAAACCTTCCGCGTGGCCTTTCTGTCATATAGAATGTTACAGTTTGATCTGTCGTTTCCCTTCTTGTCTCCTCTTGTGTTTGTTTTTGTTTGCTTGGGTTTTTTTGTGTTTTTTTTTTTTTTTTTTCATTTTTTTTCTTTATTTTCTTTTTTCTTTCCTTTAAAAATTGTATTTTTACCCCCCCATTTCCTCCTTTACGTCTTTTCTTTGTTTTATGCCTATCCTGTCCCGTTTTATGGCGATGTCTGTCTGTGCCTGTATTTGTTGATCTGTCTTTTTGTCTCCTTTTCGATCATCACCTCCACCCCCCTCATTATCTCTCTTTGCTCTCTCTCTCTCTCTCTCTCTCTCTCTCTCTCTCTCTCTCTCTCCCTCCCTCCCCTTCCCTCCTTCTTCTCTACCTCCTCCCTCCGTCCTCCCAATATTCTTACATAAAGTTTGATCCGTCTTGTCCTCTTTGTTTTCAGCTGCTTTTTCAACCGTCCCGGTCATCTGTGCATTTCTTACCCTCCTTCCCCCCCCCTTCCCCATCTCCTCCCATCCACCCCTCTCCACCACACACCACCCCCCCCCCCCCCTTTTTTTTTTTTTTTTTTTTTTTTTTTTTTCTTCTCATCTGTTTCTTGGCCTGGCCTGATAACGGAATTCCAAGTTGATTTCTTTGGTAGCTGCCTGATTGATTGGTTTGCTTCGTTACTTTAGCTGATCGGTTCAATGTACTCAGATTTATCTGTTGACTTTTTCGAATATGAATGCAACACGGTTGAAATCGCTGCAGTTTTCGTTTTCTTCCATATTACTTTCCCTCCTCAGTGTGTGTGTGTGTGTGTGTGTGTGTGTGTGTGTGTGTGTGTGTGTGTGTGTGTGTGTGTGTGTGTGTTCATATTGCCTTCCCTCAGTGTGTGTGTGTGTGTGTGTGTGTGTGTGTGTGTGTGTGTGTGTTCCATATTACCTTCCCTCAGTGAGAGAGAGAGAGAGAGAGTGTGTGTCTGTGTGTCAGTGTGTGTGTGTGTGTGTGTGTGTGTGTGTGTGTCAGAGTGTCATGTCAGTGTGTGGACGTGTGTGTGTGTGCGCGCGCGCGCTCGCGCGCGCGTGTGTGTGCATGCGAGTGTGAGTTGGGGGGGAGGGAAGGGGGGGTCTCTGGCTGGCTGGCTATCTGTATTTGTGCCTGTGTCTGTGTCTGTACGCTTTCTTGTCAATGCAAATTGGCTACATTCCGCTCAAAGATTGGAATGTGCGAATGGACTTTAAACCTGAATATAAACAACCGAAACTAGATTGCCGTATTCAATCCCTGCTGTTGACATACACGCGACAGTTGTTTAGAGTTGTACAAAAGAGTCACCGGATGACTTCTTTTTTTTTTTTTTTTTTTTTTTTTTTTTTTTTCCTTTTTTTTTTCTTTTTTTTTTTTTTTTTTTTTTGATAAATACTCAGTGCCCGGAGATGTCCTTGCTGATCGGTGGGTCTTGTCATTGGACAGATGGGTTGGTCGGTTCGGTGTCGTCACATGCCGCGGTGACGATCAATACCAATAGCTCGTGGCCCGTCGTGAGTCCGTGATGTAGCTGCTGTTAACGTTGACGCCTTTCTTGATTGCCGCAATACACTGTCATTTGGGTGAGGGTGGGGTTGAATGGGGACGGGGATGGGGGGGTGGGTGTGTGTGTGTGTGTGGGGGGGGGGGGGGGGGGGGGGGGGGGGGGGGATGGCAAAGAGGGGCGGGGGATAGGCAGGGGAAGGAAAGAGAGGGGATGATGGTGGGGGGGGGAAAGCTCGGGACAAGGACAAAGTGCGGGTCGATCATAGGAGAGGTATGCTTTGTGTGATGATGATGATGATGATGATGATGATGATTTGTAGTGTTGGATCGTTGCGTGCTTTGAGAATCAGTGGATAGGTTTGGTTCAGTTCTTTTGTCCTGCCGTTGTGCAAAAAGAGGGAGGAGGGAAATGGAGGAAGGACGTGGGAGGATGGAGTGAGGAAAGAAGGAGGAAAGGAAGGGAAGGGGGGGGGGGGGGGGGGGGGGGGGGGGAGAGAGAGAGGGAGAGAGGAGCTAGAAAAAAAATAATGAGCCAGAAAGAAAAAAAAAAAAGAAGGGAAAAAAAGAAAGAGAGAAGTTTGATAAGAGTCATAATCAATTAACATCATCAATTAATTAGATTGAGTAAGTCAAACGAAAAAAAAAAAGATATAAAGAAAGAAAGGAAGGCAGGAAAAAAAAAACATCGATTAAGTACATTGAGTAAATGAAACGAAAAAAAGATACGAAGAAAGAAGAAAGGCTGGAAAAAATATTGAGAAAAGGGAGGAATCAGGAAAATAAAAAAAAAGAGAGCAAAGAAAGAGCAGGCAAAAGGTGTGATGATAGCATTAGTCAGTTTAGAATTAATGGTGGTGCTCTGATTTTGAAGGATTTGTGAGCGAGTCTTGCAACAGAGCAGGGGAGAAAAAAGGAGCGGAAAAGAAATCAGAATGGAAGGAAAAGAAAGAAAAGGAAGAGGGGAGAAGAAAGTGAGAAAGGGGGTGGGGGAAAGGGGAGAAGAATTACAGAAAAAATGTCGAAGGAAAGAAAGAGGAGGAAAAAAAAAACAAACAAAAAAAAATAACATTCAGACGTAATGGACTTTGAGGCGGGGCTTCCGGGTGTGGCAGCGAGCTGTAGAAGTAATTTGGTTGGGACACATAATCACGTGATTACATGTCTCAAACAAACAGATCAGCGGGAAACTAACTCTCTCTCTCTCTCTCTCTCTCTCTCTCTCTCTCTCTCCTCTCTCTCTCTCTCTCTCCCTCTCTCTCTCTCTCTCTCTCTCTTGTGTGTGTGTGTGTGTGGTGTGTGGTGTGTGTGTCTGTCTGTCTGTCTGTTGTTTTGTTCCTCTCTCTCTCTCTCTCTCTCTCTCTCTCTCTCTCCTCTCTCTCTCTCTCTCTCTCTGTGTGTGTGTGTGTGTGTGTGTGTGTGTGTGTGTGTGTGTGTGTTGTTGTTTATACATGTAATTATGGTTGTCATTACGTATGGAATAACCAGGGTTTGATTTTCGTAAAAAAAGTTTGCTGTTGTTTCAAGCAACGCGTATAGTCTGTGGATGGTAGCAATAGGGGTTCCGTTTTCCAGATAAACGACTGCTTTTCATGGTAAAGATCGTTTAAATCAATCACTTGATTTACCAGGTAAAGATCGTTTTAAATCAGTCACCTGATTTACCATACTTTTAATGGTTCCAGCTGCAGTTTGGTGAGAGCTGCCTTGGCCAAGTTTAGGGTCGATGTACCAGGCAGTGTTGTCCGCTCCCACAGGAACAAGGAAGGTTGGAATTGAGCCACCGCGAGTCGTCCGGTTTAAACAGAACTTTGTTCAAAATAACAGCATAGGATTATCGCTGTCAATAGAGCAACAACAAGCTTATAGCTTGTATCGCGCTCTGAAATATACGCAACACCGAGAGGACATACAGCAACTGGCAGACAAATACAAGATCAAATACAAAAATGACAAAGGTTTATTTACATGATCTGTGAATACATGAATACAGTGATCATCTGATCTGAGCAGCAAGTCGTTTATACTGTGCAGCAAAGACGGGGGATGAACCTCCATTTGGTTTGTAACAGTCTAACAGAGAATGACTTGCTGAGTTAGAGGGAAAAAAAATCCGCCAACCATTTATAGAAGACCATTTTTTTCAGATTTAGTCTCGCAGTTATTGTGTGAAATGATATGAGAGCATCATCTGAAGCTGTGCAGTTTACTTGTACGAATAATTTCAGCCAGTCACAGTGGGATTGTTGCTGTTGTTTCGCAGAAATAAGCTTATGCATAGAGTGCATGAATAAGTGCATTGCCATGATTTTCATTTTGCGTTGCTGTTCATGCTTCATAGATTCGATTTCTATCAGAGGGGGTCATGGCCTTCGGCCTTTTTGAATGAATTATCATTTTTTCCCCTCCCATACCCCCCCCCCCCCCAGCCCTGCGTTCCTCCCTCCCTCCTTCCCTCCTTCCCTCTGTCTGTCTGTCTGTCTGTCTCTCTCTCTCTCTCTCTCTCTCTCTCTCTCTCTCTCTCTCTCTCTCTCTCTCTCTCTCTAGATCACTCTCTCACACTCTCACACTGTCTGCCTTTTCTCTGTCCCGCTCACTACCTCAAACTCAATTTTTCAGTTTCACTAGCATTCATTTTTTTTTTAATCACACAATTCGTAAAACGCTGAATTAATTCAGTAGAATACCCATGTCAAGATCTTGGAGAAGTGCTTATCTTTGAGACAATGCTAAACACTGCAGGAGGGGTATAGAAAAAAAGGACAAAAAAAATATCTCTGCACATATTCAGTTGAGAAAACTGTAACAGAGTATGGCTTTTGAATAGTCTGGATATGCAAGTGAATAGAGCAGCTGTTGGAATAGTCTGGATATGCAAGTGATATTAGAATAGCAGTTGGAATAATCTGGATGTGCCATTGATTAGAATAGCAGTTGAAGTAGTCTGGATATTCCAGTGATTAGAATAGCATTGGAGTAGTCTGGATATACCAGTGATTAGAATAGCAGTTGGAATAGTCTGGGGATATACCAGTCACAGTGGATTCATGTCTGTTTTTGTTTAAAATAGATGAAATCAAAAGCATCGTGTAAATGAAAAGCGATGTAAAGAAAATCGGTGATTTTCCTTGAAATGATCATTTCACACTGAGGGATATTTCTGGGTTGTGTCCTACAGATGGCATAAGATGTGTCTAGCCAGGCTCAGGCCGAAACCTGTCTAGATACAGGAGGTTTGGTATTTTGTCTATGTACGTGTTGTTAATAAATAATAAATTTTCATTTAGTGGGAATTATTTTCTAATTCAGGACTAAAAGAACAAGAAACCATCGAAGATTTTTGCCTCTCTCTCTCTCTCTCTCTCTCTCTCTCTCTCTCTCTCCTCTCTCCTCTCCCTCCCTCCCTCCTCCCCTCCAAAAAATACAAGCCATTGGACTGGAAACAGATGCATTACACCTTCTCCCGAGCTGGTGTGAGACCCCCGTGTAGATGAGGAGAGTTATTTGTTGTTGTTTTTCTTTTTTTCCCAGTTCCAACAGTTCCGTCGGTTTACGGAGAACGTGTGCATTGTTTAATACAAACGAGGCAAAGGGAAAGAACCTAGTCAGCGCCTTAACGTCGGGTGACGAACATGGCACGTGCACAATGTGATACGGAGGAAGGAAAGGGTTGAAGACATGGTGCTTGTACCTGTATTTAAGCAGCTGTGGACGGACATTAAGAAATCTTCTGATTTTTGTTTTGTTTTGTTGTTTGAACTGCTATTTTTGTTGTGTACATATGATTTTTAAAAGGGTAAGTGTGTGTGTTTGTGCGGTGTGTGTACGCGTTGAAGTGTGTGTGTGTAACGCGTGTGCTTGCGCGCGCGCGCGGAGGCGAAGGGAGAGGAGACGACGAGAGAGTATGCAAGGTGTGCAGGGTGGATTTGAGAAGGTCCATACGTTGCATGAGAACGTAAATTTTAACTGGAGGGGTTTTATAGACCCTCGTAAGGTCAGAAGGGTATTTTAACAAATACAGGTGCCCCCCCCCCCCCCCCCCCCAATACCCAGTCCTCATTTATTTTTCACAGTGTAAATAAATACATTATGAGTTAGGGGAGGAAGAGAACAGTAGGGAGGGGTTCCTGTGGATTATCTGCGGTACGTTGATGTTGCTTCCTGTGTGTTGTGGCAAGGCAGTGCACACACGACGCTCATTCCGACACCCCGTCCACAGCCACAGCCCGGTCGGCCCCGCCGCAGCCCCCGGCACCGGCAATCCACAGGGAGCAGTCAATGTCAAGCCGTCAAGAGGCAAACCACCGGAGGAGACACTGCACTGCTTGCCGAGTCACTTCGGTGGTGTTCAGTGGCGCCTGTTCTGATCTAAACATACGCAGGACACCACCTACTAAGCCCCTACTGACGACAATAATTGCTTAGTCGCGGAGCCGGCGTGAGTGAGCTCTCCCTCCGGAGGGCGCCACCACGTCCGTCCAACGACAGCCCCCATGGACTCGCCGATATACCGGTGACCCCGACGGAACCAAACCAAGGCCACAGACGTGGAGAGGACATCGAAAACTGAGGTCACCATGAGAGCAGGGCATGAAGGGCCACAGAAGCTTGAGACTTTTTTTTTTTTTTTTTAAATGCTGATCGATGAGAATGAGGATGATTAAGATGATGCTACGGATTTTTCCATTTCGGTCTGAGACTACATGACAGGGCTGTACAGGCCCGAGAGATACAGGCACCTGCAGTGTTGGTCAGGAAATTTGAGCAACACTCTCAGAAACGCATCCATTAAGTGGATGAAAACTCGACTGTGTGGTCCCAGTCTTTCCAACTGAGTCCGCAGCAAACTCAACTTGGGGTAGGAGCCGGTCGGGGCAGGAAAAACCCACATGACTCTGATGGGATTCGAACCCACGACCTCCCAGCAGGGAGTCAGCGACGCTAACCACTTCGCCACGGCGGCTGGTCTCTCTCCCCTTTCTTTCTTTTTCGCTCGCTTTCCTCTCCTCTCTCTCTCCTCTCTCTCTCTCTCTCTCTCTCTCTCTCTCTCTCACTCTCACAGTCACCAACGCACACACACAGTCACTCTCTCTCTCTCTCTCTCTCTTCTCTCTCTCTCTCTCTCTCTCTCTCTCTCTCTCTCTCTTACGATTCCCTATCCCTTTGTATAAATAATGAAATAGTTGAAGAAGTTGATCATCATAAAGTCCTTGGTGTCATTGTAGACAATAATTTGTCATGGTCTTCTCATGTCACAATGCTTTGCAAACTTCTATCTCAAAAGATTCACCAGCTTTCAAAACTAAAATATTTCTTAGACCAACATTGTCGTAAGCTGTTTTTTACTTCGTACATTGAATCTCATTTGAATTACTCTTCTACATTGTGGGATTCAGCCAGTTATAACGTATTAAAACCACTCTTCAGTCTTCACAGACGGGCTGTGAAACTCGTTCTTCTCAAATCTACAACTGTAACTCCCTCTGATTATAAACGTTTAGACATTTTGCCTCTAAAATGGAAACTCATTTATAACAAAGCAATTTTCATGTTTAGATAATGTCCAATCATGCACCACCAACTTTGAAAAATAAATTTAAAACGAACCTGATTCGCAATGTCAGAAAGATTCAGATACCCCTACCGAGGATTGATCTTTTTAAATCTAGCCTCATTTACTACTCCGGTGGTGTTTGTGGAACGACCTAGTGTCTTCATTTAATGTAATTTCGAGTCTAAATGTTTTCAAAAAAACAATACTTCTCATATCTGATGCTACGCTTCCTAAACAGTGTGACTAATGACAACATCATATAAACTTCTTTATACGTTTTCAAAATTATTATATTTTTTCAAGTACAAATGATGTTTAAATGTATTTGAATGTTCATTTGTGTTCCTTCGTTACCTCTTCTCTATATCTTCTGATGATATACTGTTCACCTGTCCATCTTTCATTGACGTTCTTCATTTCTCTCTTCTTCTTCTTCTTCTTCTTCTTTTTTTTTTAATGTATTTGCAAAGTCTGTTTCTCTCTCTCTCTTCTCTCTATCTCTCTCTCTCTCTCTCTCTTCTCTCTCTCTCTTCTATCTCTCTCTCTCTCTCTCTCTGTGTGTGTGTGTGTGTGTGTGTGTGTGTGTGTGTGTGTGTGTGTGTGTGTGTGTGTGAAAGGTTGACTGTCATATTTTTGGGATTGCCTTTTGTATTTCAGGCTAACATTCTTTTCACTATTTAGATTGTTCGTGATTTTGAAGTCACATACTGTCATCATTATTTTTTTTTTTGTTGCCTCATCGAGGGCAAGATGTAAAAGGGGGGGGTGGTGGGGGGGGGGGGGGGGGGGGGGGGGGGCAAAATGGTCGTGCTTTCATCCTTGACGTGGTAAATTGTGAACGTGAGGCTGGGCGTCATTTTACCGGTCGTCACGTGGTCACGATGCGGCTGTCGTGTTGTGAATTGTGGGATGGACGGGACGGACGGAAGGATTGGGTGGCATGGGGGATGAGATTTTGTTCCGCACAGGACGGAAGTTTGCACAGAGTGATCATGAGGGCTGAATGTGTTTCAGTGTCTATATATTGGTATTGGTGTGTCTGTGTCTGTCTGTCTGCATGCTTGACGGCCGGCCATGCACTACTGTCTGTCTGGTCTGTCTGTCAGCCCCCCCCCCCTCTATCTCTCTCCTCTCTCTCTCTCTCCCCTCCCTCCCTCTCTCTATATCTCTCTCTCTCTCTCCCTCTCCCTCTCTGTGTCTGCTGTCTGTCTCTCTCTCTCCTATCTCTCTCTCTCTCTCTCTCTCTCTCTCTCTCTCTCTCTCTCTCATCCCATCCTTCCCATCCCCTACCTCCTTTCTCCTTTTCTCCATGGGTGTCTCGCTCTCCCCCTCCTACCGCTCCTGCCCCCCCTTTTTCTCTTCGTTCGTCCCCCCCCCCCCCCCCCCCCCCCCCCCCCCCCCACCCCCCCCCCCCCCCCTCCAACTGAATTCTGCCTTCGCCGACTCATCCCTTCGCCGCGCTCACTCTTGTTCTAGCCTCATTCTCCCTCCCCCCCCCCTCCCTTCTTCCTTCCATCTTTCTTTAACCACATCTTCGTGTGGGAGACGGGTAGTAAGTGTGGGAAATTAGTGCTCTGGTATGCTCTTCTTTTGAGGGCAAAATGCGCCTCCGGAATTGCAACCGATGCCATCCATACAAAATGGTCAGAAGCCGCGGTGCTCGCATAGGGCGTTTGGTGATTACATTACATTCACGTTTAAAGTGGACCGGTTGATGGAGATGGCCACCAGAGAGAGAGAGAGAGAGAGAGAGAGAGAGAGAGAGAGAGAGAGTGAGAGAGAGGACAAGAGGATGGAGACACGAGAAATGCAGTTACCTTTCGAACACCATTGATACCATCAAAACTTACAGGACAAAACATATTCAGGTAGAGCAGAATGTCACTTGCGTTCATGTCGGTCGGCAGGGAATCGAATCCACAATCCTCAGGCTCCCGATCTCGCCGCACCTGCCGGTAAAAGCAGAGTTTAAACCAGGCAGACACCTAACCTGTGCCCCACCAGAGAATCAGTTGCAGAGCCCGTTGTAACGAAGATGATGATGGGCTCCGTGAATGGGTCGGGCCCCGATCTGTTCCGTAACCCGCTGTGAATGCTGAGCCTGTCGCCACTGCTATTGATTTGATCATTTGATCTCTCCTCCCTTCCCTCCTCTCTACCCCCCCCCACCACCCCCCGCCCCGCCCACACACACACACACACACACACACACACACACACACACACACACACACACACACACACACACACATACCTCTCCCCTCCCTTCTCCCGAGGCGACGACAGTTCGTGTCGAGTGAACGATTGTTTGCAAAATGCGGGTTAGTGTTCTGTCTTTTGTTTGTTTATATGTGTTGTTGTTGCTGTTGTTGTTTGTTGCTGATGGTAGTGTTCACCCTTGGGATGATGGGGGGGAAACTGTGTAAAGGGATAATTAACATCGAATCGTTTGTATGTTGTTGTTGTTGTGGATGGTGATGTTTACCCTGGGAGGATGTGAGGTAGCTGTGTAAAGGACTGTTTAACAGCTAATCGTTTGTATGTTGTTGTTGTTGTTGTGGATGGATGGTGGTGTTTACCTTGGGAGGATGTGGGGGAACTGTGTAAAGGAACATTTAACAGCTAATCGTTTGTTTTTGTATGTTGCTTTTGTTGTGGATGGTGGTGTTACCCTGAGAGATTGGGGGGGGGGGGGGGGGGGGGGGGGGGGACTGTGTAAAGGAATATTTAACAGCTAATCGCTCGAACACTGAGCATGCATCCATCAAACTGCTAAGTTTCAGGGTCACGTGGGCCAAGAATGGTAGTTTTTGGATGACATCGGGGGAAAAAGAAGTGAGAAGGGATTTGAAGGAGGGGGGGGGGGGGGGGGGTCACCGCTTCCCCCTCCCTCTCTCTCTCTCTCTCCTTCCTCTTCGTCCCCCCCTCCCCCCACATACACACACACACACACACACTCTCTCTCTCTCTCTCTCTCTCTCTCTCTTGTCTCACACACACACACACACACACACACACACACACACACAACACACACACACACACACACACAACACACACACACACACACAACACTCTATCACCCACCTGTGCAGGAACGGATCCATGAAAGTGAAGAAAATGATGATACACCATAATATGATCATGTGTGTTATTTTTGAGAAATCGAAGGCTCTCGACAGGATTTATCATTCACGTAGGCTTGCATTTAGAAAGTTCGGTTTCTCAGAATGAGAAGAGAGGGGGGGGGGGGGGGGGGGGAAAAAACTCTCGGGGGAAAAAGCGGGACCCAAGTTGCCGGGGTGTTATTGATGGGCTAGCTTTTCGCGCGGCTGTTGGAATCCCATTGAGTTGGGAAGCAACAGGTAAGTAGGCCTTTCGTCGAGAAACGGGGTGTCCCAAAGCAGTATTCATTTTCAAGACTGAATTCTTTTCCTGAGGCCTCTCCTTGAACTTCGTGCTGCTAGGTGTGTGTGTGTGTGTGTGTGTGTGTGTGTGTGTGTGTGTGTGTGTGTGTGTGTGAAATTTTTTTAAAGAAAAGTCGGATCGATGAAAGGGCTTAGAAGGTCCCGCGGTAACATTCATATTGATGATTTGCGCTAAGACACGTTTGTTGTTGATGTTGTTGTTGTTGTTGTTGATGTTGTGGTGATAATGATATTAGATTGAATGCAGTTGTGTTGAGAGGCGATAGAAACCTTCCGTGAAGCCAGTACAAATTTGCGAAGGTGAAGAGGTGGGTTTTTTTTTTTTTTTTTTTTTTTTTTTTTTGGGGGGGGGGGGGGGGGGGGGGAGAGATGCAAGGGGATAGATATGCTCGAGGGTTGGATCTTCATGTTCGTTAATTTTGCTTGGTTTTTCTTCTTGTTTTTGCTATTCTTCCATTTTGACGAGAGTGGTTCCTTAATAACTGTATGTTACATTGGTTACGTATGTGTTGGTGTTCACTATAGTACGTAGAACTACAGTACACACATATTCCGCAGTGTTTGGGACGTGCAAATGTAAATGCGCGCGCGTGGGCTCGTGTTCGTGTGTGTGTGTGTATGTTGCATGCACGAGAGAGAGAACATAGGGGTGGGATGGGTAAGTGGGCGATACAGTGTTACGTTTAACGCTGCTGTTCTAATGTTTTTCCGTAGAACGGGCTGTTATGTAATATTAATAAGCGTTAAGATAAGGGCGGGGGGGGAAGAGGGGAGGGGATGGGGGTGGGGGGACACTGCCACCGCGACACTTAACAATCGGCGTGACAACATTCCACAATTATTCAGTCAGCACCAACATCCCATTAACATGGACGATGGGAGA
>JADBJO010005129.1:141224-143724 GCA_016801955.1 Conus betulinus
ACACACACACACACACACACACACAATTTCAAAACAAGTACCCAAGCCGACCGCTGAGGCCGCGTCAGGGCTGGAAGGGGGCGGTAACCATGCTGCTACAGAGTGATACCCCCGTCCACTGTGTACGCGAGGTCTGTGAGTTCGGATCCCGTCGTCGCTGCGTGGGGTTAAGAGTATGGACTTCAGTTCTCGTCCCAACAGGTAAGCGTGTGGGCAGATTTGCCATCGATAGATAAATCCCTTCTGCATAAGCTAAGCAGACGGTCAAGCATGAGCTTCAAAAAGCTGCCATTTGTTATCGGCGTTTTCTCTGTGCTGGGGAAGAAACAGAGGAACACATTCAGCATGCACCTCACGTAGAAGCAGACTATGACTGCCTGTCGACTGCAGGGAAGGTGGTATGACGGTGAGGTGGTATGACGGGGAGGGGGGGGGGGGGGGGGGGGAGGCGGACGAGAACGATTACACACGGAAAAGTACGTTCGCCGAGCGAAAAGAACGAGGTTGAGTTCCGCTGGAGCCATTTAAGAAAAGAAAAGAAAAAGAAAAAAAAAAAAATCGAAAGAAAGAAATTAGTCTTTTCGCTGGTTATTTTCCTGGATTGGTGGTGGTGACTCGATGTCTACTTTATCATCGTTGGTGGAGGTGGGGGTTAAACCCGAATGTAACACGCGAACAAAACATCGGAAGGGCGGGGGTGGGGGGGGTGGGGAGGGGGGCGTGGGAAGGGGTGTGTATATAGATGCGGACTACGAGGTAGGAGAAGGATTAGAAGAGATACAGAAGAGGAGCAGAAAGGACTGAAGAGGTTTGGGGTTTGGGAAAAGATGGGGAGCGATAAGAAGTCGGAGGGGGGGGGGGGGGGGGGGGGACAAGGTAGACGGGTGAGGTATAGGGGCAGGGAAAGAGAAGACTAAAAAGAGGAGGCTGGTGCTGGTTGCATTCCCAGTTCGTGTTCTTAGATAAGGAAGCTAGCTCCACCGAGTTATTTCTCCATGTCTTTTTTTCTTCTTCTTCTTCTTCTTCTTCTTCTTGCTTTGTAATTCCAGAAGAGAGGGACTGACACGAAACGGAATAACGTATTAGTAAAAGTGATTTGTTTACTTATTCAGCTTCCTACTCGTGAATTGCAAAACACAGTCAAAGTGACTTGTTTGCTTATTCAACTTTGTACTCGTGAATTGCAGAGAGGGAAAAAACATGGGTCGAATGGCTGCAAAATGAAAAGGGAAAGGGGAAGATTAGGAGGGGACGGGGAGGGAGAGGGACGGGCGAGAGCGACTAAACTAACGGAAAGGGGGGTGGGGGGTTGGGGGTTGGAGGGTAGTAACTAAACAGGAACTGACTCAGCGGAAGCTGCACGTGGTGCGACATGATAAAACAGTGTGTGTGTGTGTACGTGCGCTGAAACAGTGTGTGTGTGTGTGTGTGTGTGTGTGTGTGTGTGTGTGTGTGTGTGTGTGTGTGAGAGAGAGAGAAGAAGAGAGAGAGAGAGAGAGAGAGAGAAGAGAGAGAGAGAGAGAGGCAGACTCTTCCTCAGTATCTGTCTCTGTATATCCATGCCTGTTTCCTTTTTTCCCTTTCCTCGTACTCGAGAGAGACAGAGACAGACACGTGCGTGTGAGTGAGTAAGTGTTGTGTGTGTGTGTGGGTGTGAGTGTGTGAGAGAGAGAGAGAGAGAGAGTGTGTGTGTGTGTGTGTGTGTGTGTGTGTGTGTGTGTGTGTGTTTGCGCGCGCGCGAGTCTGACCGTCAATCTGTCAGCAGAGGCGCGCGCGATGTGGGTGTAAGGGGAGTGTGTGTGTAGGCCTATAAGTGTGTGTAACTAAAACAGTACGACAGTACTGAGAGCGATTAACAATGGTTCATCTGTTTGGCACACTGATGATTACATTTGGGTGATTCAGCTCCCGGCGCCTTGGTTTTCCTGCATGGAAGATACTCACACACGCCTGTTCTGGTCTGAGGTGAATGACCTGTCCTAAAGTGGACGATCGTGTACATCATGGACAGGCACCGCTCTGTCTTCTCTTCATGACGCCGTGGGCTCTCTCTCTCTCTCTCTCTCTCTCTCTGTGCCAAAAGCTCGTTCTTTTTTCTCCATTTTGGTCAGTGGGATACATAGGGACTGACGTGTGTGATATTCATTCACATCTGGACAAACAAGAAACGCGTCATTTCCTGACTTTCTCCGCACTCAAGTGTCGTCATTTGTGGAGCTCATTTGCGTTCGAGTGACGTCAAAACTTGCTGACTTGAAACAAAGTCGTCATCATTATTGTTACAATTGGTGGCTTCGTGAAGCGCGTGAGAGAGAGAGAGAGAGAGAGATGGAGGGGAAGAGGGAAGTTGGCCAGAACACAGATATGATTATTTGAGGGTGGTGGTGGTGGTGTTGCCCCACCTTCATCCTGCTCCTCAACATTTGTATTCTTTACTAGGTAAATTTCCGAGTCTAATTTTTCATCGTCGTCGTCGTCATCGCTATCATCATGATGATGA
>JADBJO010005129.1:148724-158724 GCA_016801955.1 Conus betulinus
TCTCTCTCTCTCTCTCTCTCTCTCTCTCTCCTCCTCTCTCTCTCTCTCTTCTCTCTCTCTCATCTCTTCCCACCACATACACACACACACAAACAGACAGAGAGAGATGAGAGAGAGAGAGAGAGAGAGAGAGAGCGCATCATGAGAAGAGAAGCGCATCACTGCAGAGAAGATTGCATTAGCTTCAAGATGTTGTCAGTGCAGATAATTAGTGTGTCCGCACTGGCCCAGTCGGATAGGCAGAGTGAAATGAAATGACTTAATCGCCCAGATCAGATCCGACTATCAGTGCGTGCTAGTCTCGGCTAGAGACAGGTGCGTCCGTCCTCTCTATTTACCTGCATCATGGACATGAGCTCGCTCTCTCTCTCTCTCGCTCTCTCTCTCTCTCCTCTCTCTCTCTTCTCTCTCTCTCTCTGTCTTTGTCTGTCTTTGTTTGTGTGTGCGCGCGCGCGAGCGCGTGTGTGTTAGTTTTATCTATTGTCATTGTCATATCTCTAAAACCTGCATGTTTTCTAGATGCAAAAGTGCAAAAATGAAAAAAGAAATCCAATCCTTTTCCATTAGTAAAGATCAGCGCCTTCGGCTAATTCTTTTGGGTTGTTTGTTCGTTTCTTTAAATATTATGATGGATGACAGTGGCTGGCGAATGGTTCAGTCCACGTGTTGGCATGAGGGCACACAAAAGCAAAACGAACCGCAAACCTGTAGATACTGTCCTTACGCGGTTCAGAGCAGGAAATGTTTTGTTGGTCGTGGTTTTCGGCTTTATTAGCGGGTTATTGTTGCAGAGATGTGCTCTCGTGTGGGTATGAGCGTGCGTGCACGTGTTGTGTGTGTGTGTGTGTGTGTGTGTGGTGTGTGTGTTGTGTGGTGTGTGTGTGTGTGTGTGTGTGTGTGTGTGTGTGTGTGGTGTTCCAGTTTTAACGTCTCTATCCACTCTAGGTGATATTAGACGGGGGGAAAAAAAAAGAAAAAGGAAAAACCCTCATACCCACCTCATCAACCCGAAAACAAACCAGCCAGCCAACCAAACCCTAATGATAAAGCTAGAAAACTGCAAATGGGTTTGATGTTGGAGAGAAGAGTGAGAAGTAGGTGACGGATAAAGATGGTCCTTTCGCATATTTTATGTAGATTTAGCAGTAGGTGAATAATTGACTCGCTTAAAGTAACCTAAGTATTGAGATAAGTCCTTATGGTTTCTCACATTTATTATCTTGTGGTGTGTGTGTGTGGGGGGGGGGGGGGGGGGGGGATGACTCGGTGACTCGGTGTTTTAAGGGACCTGCGTGGCTTGGTGATACACTGAAAATGACCGGGCCTTCAGGGCGCTACACTGGCGGGTGGGATATTGAAAGGAAATAAAGCAGTTAGAAAAAAAAAAAAAAGAAAAATATAGAGGGATTTTTTTTTTTGCAAGTTAGTTGGGGAAAAGTGTGTGTGTTGGGGGGGGGGGGGGGGGGTTCCGCAGTTTTCTTGTGCAGGGTTGCGAAAAAACGCGCAGGGCTTGCTTGGAAAAAAGATTTATCCACCCTCGTTCCTCGATCCCCATAGACGTGTTGAGATAGTGAGGCAATGCTCAACCTGTCTCTGTCTGTCTGTCTGTCTGTCTGTCTGTCTGTTTTTGTCTCTCTCTCTCTCTCTCTCTCTCTCTCTCTCTCTCCCTCTCCTCTCTCTCTTCTCGTCTCTCTCTCTCTCACTCTCTCTCTCTCTCTCTCTCTCTCCTCTCTCTCTCTCTCTCTCTCTCTCTCTCTCTCTGAAAGACAGCGTGCCGTTTTGATCTAGTAGTGACATTACCACCCCCAGGGCGCACGGTGCAAGCATGAAGAGTTATATTTTCAGGGCAGACAGAAGACCTCAAGTAACTGACTGGATGGGTCTGTAACTGACAGTCATGGTGGAGTTCCATGGGATCTCCTCTGGCTGTTAACTGACCGGATGGATCTCAACAGACAGCCATGGTCGAGTTCTTGGGATCTCCCTCTCGCTGGTAATTGACTGGATGGATCTCTAACAGACAGTCATGGTGGAATTCCATGGGATCTTCTCTCGCTGGTTACTGACCGGATGGATCTCTAACGGACAGTCATGGTCGAGCTCCGTGTTATCTCCTCTTGCTGGACGCCGCCCAACAGATCAGCAGGTCTGACAGAAGAGATGAAGAGGAGAGGGGAGGTTGAAAGGGGGGGGGGGGGGGGGGGGGGGGGAGTGAGGAGGGACAAAAACAGCCCCATTAAGCGGCATTTACCGGCGGCGGTGGAACGGTCGGCGACCGGTGTGCAGATAACGCTCAAAGAAAAGTACCCGACAGATGGCAGATTCCCTGCCGTGAAGCGGTCACCTTGTCTTCGGAGACCTGTGCGACGCTGACGTGGACTGTCTTTGAACATCAGCTACTGCAGTCAGAACATCCCACATGCAGTGACGACGAAGAGGGCGAGGAAGGGGGAGAGAGGGGGCGGCGGCAGGGTGGGGAGCGTTGGCTGGTAAAGGAAGATGATAGGGGTTGGGGGGAGAGAGGGGTGGGGATGGCAATCCCCACATAAGGTCTGGCGGGGCTGTAGAGACAAACTAAAGGATTAACTATAAAAAGAGGCTGGAGATGGGTGGAAAAGGAAAAGAGATGGGACGGTTGAGTCGATGAATGCGGGATGTTTATGCGCAAGTCGAACGTCGTTCGTTTTGGGTTCATAGAGTATCTGGAATGTTCATCTTTAACAACACCCCCCCCCCCCCCCCCCCCCCCAGTACTACGCCCCCCATCTTTATCTCCTCCCCACTCCCCTCCCTTTCCTGTTTTCATCACCTGCTACCATCTTCTAGGAGGAAATTATTGTATAATACGCTGGTGAGAGAGAGAGAGAGAGAGAGGCAGAGAGAGCATCTGAGAGATGAAGTGAGTGAAGTGAGAGAGAGAGAGAGAGAGAGAGAGAGAGAGAGAGAGAGAGAGAGAGAGAGAGAACGAGAGAGAACGAGAGAGAGAGAGCGCATGTAAAGGACGAAGGAGTGGGGAGGGGCAAAAATGATCAAGAAATGTATAGCAAACTGAAAGACATTCTTCGTGAACGTTTATACATATACATAGATGAGCCACGAGAGTCTGAAAATACTTTGGTGTGGAGCTTGGAAACTGAACAGGCCTTCTGTTGAAAACGGTCG
Organism: Conus betulinus; assembly: GCA_016801955.1. Taxonomy (NCBI): domain Eukaryota; kingdom Metazoa; phylum Mollusca; class Gastropoda; order Neogastropoda; family Conidae; genus Conus; species Conus betulinus. The sequence goes on from JADBJO010005129.1 coordinate 151,887, forward strand.
AAAAATGAATTGTGCTTTTTTTTTTAATCGCGAGAAGACAAGTTCTCGATTCATCACACATGGAACACTAATCCAGAAAATCGGACTTCATCCTTCACACGATGTACAATGCCGCTCTGGTCGGGGGCACACTGCAGTTACGTCCCCCTCTCAGTGTTAGTTTGGGGACCGGAATAGCTCAGTTGGTAGAGCGCCGGACTCGTGATCCTGGGGTTGCAGGTTCGAATTTCGGTACAGGGGGATTTTTCCCCTCGGAGTTAACATTGGTTCTGACTCCATTCCCCATACAGTCCTTCGAATGAGACTATAAACCGAGGTTCCGTGTGTGAATGCACGCACAACATCTTGCACACACGGAAAATCCCCATCACCAACTTTCGGAAGAGAAGGTCAGTTTGGCCGTTGGTATGGATGACACGTTACACATAGCATGGCACCTTCCCCGAAGATGAAGTGTGGCTGCCTTAATATATAATGGCGGGATAAAAAACGGTCATACACGCAAACTCCACTGCCTGTTTTATACAGGCAGTGTCCGCAGGAGTATTAGCCTGCGGACGCAGAAGAAAAAAAAGAAAAAAGTGTAAAGTTCATATGCACTTGATCAAAGGATGACACGATGCTGCTGTTTTGTTCACCCCTCGCGCATGGTCTTAAGCTTGAAGGCTTTTTGATTGATGACCAGTTATAATCATTGTGGAGTGAAAGCTTCAGAATGTTCCGTGTGTGTGGTGTGTGCGTAGCGGGAGAGAAATTTCTGTTGCGAGAACCGGATTGACTGTAGCAAATAGTTCCGTCGGTAACATCGTCATTAGGTTGTTTGTGCTTTTCGTCTGATTCAGTAACGATTGTTTGATGAGATCAGCAAGTTTTTCAGGCATACCGGTCTGATGCAGTTTTTTAAACTTTGGTTCCTTCGATCATGTACCGCGGCATGTAGATAGGAATAGTGGACAGAGAGAGAGGTCGCCTGTGTGTAAGCTATGCTTTCGCCTTCCGGGGCGTCGCCGAAGTGGCCTTGATCTTAGTAGTGCGCGTTTGAAAGATAGTGGTAACAAATTTTTTTTTTTTTTTTTTAATTTTATTTCTCCCCTAAGTCGGCTCACACTGCGTAAGGGTCATGGTACAAAAACGGGTACACCGCATTTCGTCCATTTACATTTTGGCTCCCCCCTTCTCTCTCTCTCTCTCTCTCTCTCTCTCCTCTCTCTCTCTCTCTCTCCTCTCTCTCTCTCTCTCTCTCTCGTGCAAAACGTGTGTAACGTGTGTAACGTTTCACCCGAATACTCAGGTTCACCCAAAAAGTGTTTGTGGTGCGGTCATATGCTAATATTATGTGCTAGCAGCATGGAGGGAAATATGGCGGTGAAGAAACAGTGTTTTGTTTGATGTTGAAAGGTGAGGTGGATTTTTAAACGTTTATTGATGTTGAAGATGAGGTGGACTTTGAACGTTTTTATTGATGTTGAAGATGAGGTGGATTTTAAAACGTTTATTGATGTTGAAGATGAGGTGGATTTCGAACGCTTATTGATGTTGAAGATGAGGTGGATTTTGAACGTCTACCGATGTTGAAGATTAGGTGGATTTTGAACGTTTACTGATGTTGAAGATGAGGTGGATTTGGCACGAAAGAAGCTTAATCGAAGGATGTTGTTGTCTGTGGTCTTTCTGTCTGTCTGATCGTCTCTCTCTCTGTCTCTCTCTCTCTCTCCTTCTCTCCTCTCAATCTCTCTCTCCTCGCCTTCTCCCCCTCCCCCCTCGTCCCCTCCTCCCCCCCCCCCTCCCCTCCCTTCCTCCCCCCCCCCCCCCCCCCCCCCCCCCCCCCCCCCCCCCCCCCCCCCCCCCCCCGTTCCGTCCGTCCTCTCCTCTCTCCTGTCCGTCTCTCTCTCTCCCTCTCTCCCCTCTCCTCCCCCCCCCCCCCCCCCCCCCCCCCCCCCCCCCGTCCATCTGTGTCTGCCCCCCCCCCCCCCCCCCCACACACACACACACACTCTCTCTCTCTCTCTCTCTGTGTGCCTGTAAACATTGCTACTTGCGGGTGAAAGTGCGGACGTCCACAATTCCGTCCAAGTGTATTTGCATTGTGTGCATGCACGCACACACGCGCATTTGTTCGTTTTCGGCGCCGCGTGTATGTGCGTGCCTGTCTATCAGTATGCGATAAACAGGGAACGTGTTTTTTGCTGTTCTGCTCTTACCCTGAACGCGCCCCCGCCCTCCAGTGCATGCAGATTTTACGCTCTATTTGCGCTCGTGCTCGTTGTGCTCGTGTCGCTCGCGCACGCGCTTCCCACTCGCGTGTTTACCCCGTAGACCGGCACTCGGACTGGAATAGTTTGTGCAGATCCCGCTCGCCGTGTCGTGACGGCGGAGATATAATACCGGCGGCACCAGGAAACGTGGGGGTCGGGAGAGCGAGTGTGGATCCCGCGTGTTTTGCTTTCTTTCTTCCTCCGATAGGCTGTCGGACGGACGGATGGGTGGATCCTCGCCGGTTTTCAAGGTTGATCGTACAGTACACTGAATGGCAGAGAGGTGGGAGGGGGAAGGGGGGGGGGGGGGGGGGGCGGAGGGAAGGGGGAGTTGGATGGGAGGGGGGGGGGGGGATGGATTGTAGGAGGTTGCTGGCAATGCGCTTTTTTCTCATTGCTGCTACCTCTTCTACGGGCCACACGCCGCAATTGGGATTTTGCCGTAAATCACTGTACCGCAGTCCGATTATGCGTTTTGAGGTGTAGCATAACTTTCAACCAAATTTGATGTTTAACTGCTGAGAGTTCCAGTGATCAAACCTCCACCCATCATTTAGTTTTGTTTTTTTAAGGATTTTTCCCGATGTCATCATTCACATGAACTACCCCGTACCTGACGTCAAGTGAAAGGCCTTCGCACTCAATTGTGACCCTATCTTTGCGCCAGGTGGTTTTCTCAAAATAGTCCCATTCCTTTCCTTTGAATCTGTCTGCTTGGAACCACCTGGCATTTACCTTGATGGGCATAGGAAAGAAAACAGGTAAATCAACCTCCAGACACAATTAAAGTGTAATTCTCAAAACAATCTGCTTGTGCCTGTCTGTAAATACTCGTTCCTTAAGCAAGGCTCTGGCGAATTCATTTTGGTATGCAGCCACGCAGTTTTTGGGGTCCGGGATATGGATGGCCGAGTTGGTCAAAGCGTCGACTTCACCCCAGCAAGTGTTCTGAGTTCCAGTCATCCTTGTGCCCAACACACACACACACACACACACACACCACACACACACACACACACACACACACACACACACACACACCCACAACACACACAAGCCATTTTGGGAACCCCATCTTAACGTGGTGTTCTGATGATTGTGGTCGTGTGTAGCCAGCCCCCCCCCCCCCCCCCCCCCCCCCCCCCCCCCCCCCCACTCTCATGAAATGGTTACCCCCCCTCTGCCGAATCATCTGAATATTGAAATGCACGTGAAAGCTGAATGTATATAACTAAAGTAAACTGACGAACGTTCTCTCCGGGCGGCGAAGTTGGCCCAGCCGCAGGGCACCAGGGGTTGACAGTCAGCTGCTGTGAGGTCGAGCCTCGCTGGCGCATGGTTGACCGGTTTTGCTGACTGGATGTGAACGTGTTGTCGTTCCGGTGATGGTGATGCCAGAGAAGTGATAGATAAGTTCCGAACCCACCGCTGTTTTGCCGGTTGGTTATCCCTGTTTTGTCGTGTCGCCTTTGCTGGATGTGGAACGTGAATGGAATTAAAGGCCCTGAAAGAGTTTCTCTCTGGCTGTCTGTCTGTGTGCGTCTCTCTCATACACATATCTCATCCATACCACGCCCAGCAAGCACACACACACACACACACACACACACACACCACCACCACCACCACCCACACCACAACACAACACAACACAACACAACACAACACAACACACACATGCATATGCACACAAACACAACACACACGCATGCATACACGCACGCAGGCACGCGTGCACACACACATTCGCGCATGCTTACTTACACACACACACACACACACACACACACACACACACACAACACTCCAGTCGCACGTGCGCGCTCGCACGCGCGCCGCGCGCGCGCGCGCGCACACCACAACACACACACACCAACACACACACACACACACACTCTCTCTCTCCTCTCTCTCTCTCTCTCTCTCTCTCTCTCTCTCCTCTCTCGTCTCTCTCTCTCTCTTTCACTCTCACGCGCACGCATACACACGCACACAACAAAATCTCACATGACAAGGCACACTTTCACGCTCACTTACACATGTGCGCTGCGCGCATGCACGTACGCACGTACACAGCTTTAACTGCTCTCCCACGGGTGGTGTTCAACTCGGAATGTGAACAATTTGCACTGGATGGTAAACCCTTTTTTTGCTGTAGCTGTTCATCTCATGTCATGTATTAGTCATACTTACATGGGCCCTCAGACACATCAACATCCATACATACGCGTGCGTGAGTTTGCGCGCGCATGCACGCACTCACGGACGGACACACACACACACACACACACACACACACACACACACACACACCCACACACACACACAACACACACACCTGTGTCTCTGCGTTTTCTTTTGACTGTTGCGTCTCTCTTTGTGTCTGGTGTCTCTCTCGGTCTCGGTCTCTCCTCTCTCTCTCTCTCTCTCTCTCTCTCTCTCTCTCTCTCTGTCTCACTCTCTCCTCTCTCTCTCGGTCTCTGTCGCTGTCGCTATCTATATACTCTCTCGGTCTCTCTCTCCTCTCCTCTCCCTCCCTCTCCCTCTCTCTCTCTCTCTCTCTCTCTCCTCTCTCTCTTCTCTCTCTCTCTCTCTCTTCGTACCTGTCATGTTCTCTCTCTCCTCTCAGTCTCTCTCTACTGTCGCTCTCGCTCTCTTCTCTCTCTCTCTCCTCTCTCTCTCTCTCTCTCTCTCTCTCTCTTCTGTGTAAACACTGGAGCTGGGTGGTTACTTTGTCCAGAAGGAAGTGGAGTTTCTGTTTCAACAAGGTCAACAGGAGGATTAACAAGGGACGAGTGTTAAAGAAGCAGAAGAAAGAATAGTACTAATGTGAGCAAGAAGAACGACATCAATAGCTCTCCTCATCAACTTGAAGAAGAACAACTGATTCAGCTTTTTTTTGTTTTCACTTTTTCAAAATGATGATGGCAGTGAAAATGCAGAGAATACAAAAAAAAAAAAAAAAAGAGAACGAAACATTGAATAACAGATGAAAGAAAACGAAGAAAAGAAATGTTAGAGTATATGAGAGGGGAAAAGAAGTGGAAATGGAAAAAAAAAAAGGGGAGAAAAGGAAAAAGCGATCTGACAAATCCAGAACAGGAGAATGATGAGCAGTAAAGATTACATATTTTTTTTTAATAAATCAAAAGAAGAAAAAAAAAAATGATGATCATGATGATGATTGAAGAAGAATGGTGATGATGTTGTGAGGGGATGGGTGGGGGTGGCCGGTGGTGGATCGCCTTATCTAATCACAAAAATGAGAGAAGAAATGAAAATGGCAGAGCTATAGGCGTGAAAGAAGGGGAGGATGGGAAAGAGGAGAAGAAGAAAAAAAAAAGGAACGAAAGTAGGCAGAGGCAGCGGACAGGTGACCGACAGGTGAACATAGAAGAACATGAACATAAAAGAACAGAAGAAATAGTCATCCGAACAAAGAGAAAGGGGGGGGGGGGGGGGTGGGGGGGGGGCGATGAGGATAATAAGTCTAATTGTCAGAGACTGGGAAGGGGTTAAAGGAGGGGACAGACGATCGGGTGAACAGGGTACAAGGGGAATAGGAGTAGAGGGAGGGGTCGGGGTCGGGGGGGGGGGGGGGGGGGGGGGGGGGGATGGGGGTGAGAAAACGTCGAAAAGAGAACAGGTGACTTCAAAGGAAAGTTGATGTATGTGTGTGCGTGTGTGTTTGGCAGCTCCGGTGTTGTCCCACCCCCCCCCCCCCCCCCTCTCTCTCTCTCTCTCTCTCTCTGTTCCTCTGTCACTCTCACCCCCTCTCTCCCTCTCTCTCTGTTCTCGTCTTCCTCCTCTTTCTTCTTATTTCTGTAGGAGAGAGACAGGAGACATTATGTTTTAAATAGCAATTCGCTCAAAGTAAGTACAAAAACTTATATATCTTAAAAGTATGCTCTCGCAAGGAATTAGTGTCACTAGAAGGTACCACGCCAATGAGTTATATGTAGCACACGTTGTGTGAACGGGGGACAGCGGAAGCAAGGGGGTTTTTAAAAAAAAAAAACAAGAAAAAACAAGGTAGACAACTGCGGTAAAATGATAGAAGTAAGGCGTTGGAGGAGGGGGAGGAGGACGGATATTTGTGAGTGAACACCACCGTGTTGGATAGAGTGACCCCAAGATGCACTCCACGAGTGAAAACAACCGGAACACAGCTACAATGAACAAGTCTTCATTGAATATATCGATAGTTATTGTACAGAACAAATAACTGATCGAAGCAGCCGTGAAGGGCTAAACGAATGACCGTAAGACGTAAACTAAAAAAAAAAAAATAATAATATATAAAAATGAAATAAAAATAAACGTTGAAACCAAGGAGGAGAACACCAACCAACAAAACAAAACCGTAGGCCTAACTGACAATCTTCGGTCATTATGAAAAACGCATTGTACGTGAAATGAAGTTGTGAATAGATTCCAAAATATTGACAGTAGGGTGTAAGTTATAGGCATCGCCAAAACAACGACTTGCGAACTGGAGATTTGTTTCTGTGGAAGGTGTTACGGCTAGTTTTTCCGTTCCCTGCAATGGAGAATTTCGGGTCGTTGGGGGGAAGAAAAGAGCT
>JADBJO010005130.1:0-10000 GCA_016801955.1 Conus betulinus
CACACAAGAATTAAAGGATGTCGTCTCTTTTAAATGCAATAAAAACATCGTCAGTAGGGCTGGACGGTATTTCAAATCAAATGTTACAACACATGTCAGAAAACTTTTTTCTCTTTTTATTAAAAATAACATCGACAGTTATCGACCTGTCGCTCTGACTTCTCATGTTGCAAACTTATGGAAAAAATTGTACTTAACAGACTTATCTATTTTGTAACAAAAATCATATAATACCTACTAATCAAGCAGGCTTTATAAAGGGAAGATCTACCACTGATCATATCGTAAAGTTAACAACTCAAATCAAATATCAGTTTGCCAGACGGAAGAGTGTTCTGGCTACATTCTTTGATATTAGAAAAGCCTTTGATAGTGTATGGCATGCTAGATTGTTATACAAATTAAAGGCGATAGGATTTCAGGTAATTTTTACAGTTATATTAAAGAATTTCTAACACAAAGAAGTTTACAGGTCAGAGTACACAAACACATATTCCAGTTTTAAACCATTGAACATGGGTATTCCTCAAGGTTCTGTAATAGCTCCAATGCTATTGTACAATATGCCGATGATCTGTGTATGTGGATGAATACTAGTATGAGAAAAACACACCCAAAAGAGCTATAAATTACCACAGAAAACTTTATCAAGCAGAGCTTGATAACCTTAGCAAATACTTGTTTATAAATGGTCTAAAGCTTTCACATGAAAAAACTCACATGGTTTTATTCAACAATGGGGATGATCCCTCTGATTTACCATCTTTTAAGCTGGATGGGATAACACTTGCGTACGTACACTTAATTAAATTCTTAGGTGTCCACTTCACATCGAAACTCACATGGAGTATCCATATTGATTTACTTTTAAACAAGGCAAGAAAAACTTTAAATTTTCTGAAAATTTGAGCAAGCAAAGCTGGTGCCAAGATGAAAAAATTAAAGCTCTTGGCTTTGGCATTAATTCGTTCTAAATTATCATACGCCCAAGAGGCTTTCTTTAGCGCACTAAGTATTTGTTACAAAAACTACAAAGTGTAGATAGCAAAGCCTTCAAATTATGCCTAGGAGTTCCGGTATATGCCTCCACTTTTGGGGGACATACAGAGAAATAGACGTTTTACCTTTAAATGAATATAGGAATCTATCACTGGCAAAATATTTCATGAAATGTTCAACCATGGAAGGTGTGAATGAAACGGAAATATCTATAAACCCAGAGAGTGATTATCCAAAAAGAGCAAAAAATATTGCCTCTCTGTGCACTATCAGTTCATACACTGCTGATTTGTTTAAGAAAAGTAATATAGATGTTACGTCTTTGTCAAAAACGTCTCTTATAGATCCCATTCCAACTTGGGAAAGAAAGAGGGCGAAGTTTGATCTTGATTACACTGATACAAAGAAAAAGCAAATCAGCCTTACATCTTGTCTTATTTAACGAAGATGCAAATGCAAGATAGATATTCTAACCATCTTAAGGTGTACACAGATGGATCGTTGATGAGTAACAAGCCGGGTCAGCATTTGTTATTCCATCGCTGAAAGTACAAAAAGCATATTTCATTGGAAAATATCGCTCCATATTCGTAGCTGAAATGATAGCGATACTTATGGCGTTGACATTTCTAATTGATTTACCGCAGTCAATTTTTCAAGTGTTGTTTTGTGTAGATTCGCTGTCAGTGTTACAATCGATCAATTTTTTTTTTTAATTCAAATTCAGATAACTTTATTTTGAAGGAAATTCAACATTTAATCCACGTCTTGATATGTAAAGGAACAGATATAACTTTCTTCTGGGTTCCTTCACACTGTGGAATTTCGGGCAATGAACTTGCTGACAGATGTGCGAAAAAAAAGGCGCTGAAAATGGAACGAGGGTACAAACTATTTCCATACCGTTCACTTTGAAAGAGAGTCACACAATTTTTTAAAACAAACAGCTTGGGAATATTTCAGAAATGGGCAGAACAAAGCTGTTACTCATGTTCAGACACAAAATAACCCTCTTTTTAGTATTGATCATTTCAAAAGCATCCAAAATCTGCACATTTATGATATGCATCAATACAGAAAACTTCGTTTCAGTATTTCATCGATTGAAACTGGATGCTTTTAGAACTAAATATAGCTCTGCAACAAAATGCATATGCGGGGAAACAAAACTGACAAGAGATCATGTTTTGTTCGAATGTGTGCCTCTCAAGGCATTTCTGCCACATTTATCAGGCATGTCTGTGACAGAGATATTTTTTCTGATATTGATTTTGCTTTGAAAGTTACTTTCTGCTTGATTTGTTCGTCTAATATCACATAGTTTGTGAAAAGACGTTAAATCAAAGTACTACTACACACACACACACAACACACACACACACACACACACACACACACACACACACAGAAGAAGAAGAAGAAGACGAAGATACCCTGCCTTTACACTGAACATACACTGATATTCAAAGACCCTATGAATCTTCTTGCACGTGCACATTAGCTTCCATCCAATTCAGTAGTTTTTTACTTCACTTGCTTTTCTCCGTTTTTCTGCCCATGTGTTTAAACGTGTACATGAAAGGATTGATAGCAGAGTTTAAAGGGAGTACGAATATAGTTAGAGCAACATTGACTTCTCCAGGGATTGAAATATCATTCGATGACAACATTCCACACAGTCCAATGGGAAACCAGCACATGAAATCTGTCACATCAATACTGATCAGCCGCCGGGCTATTGTCATATCCTGTGACAATTTGGTTGTGTTTGTTTTCAAAGCATTGCTTTGTACTGACCAAAAGATGATGGCCTGGCCAGAAGAGATGAGCAGGAATAAAGTAAAATTAAAAATAATTAATACACAAACAGAATAAAATCTTCCTTTAAACTCATGCCTTGTAACAGGAAGTGGAATGCAGACACCTGTCTGACTGTAAAACTCCCAGTGTTTTGTCAGTGGAAATAAAGGGAAAGCACCTAAAAGAAAACCAACCAACCAACTCAATAGACAGGCCACTGAAGCTGATGATCTGTCAAATCGCAGAGTGCTGAATGGAAAACTAATAGCGATGAAACGATCCAGTGTGATAAGGCAAATGATGAGAGCTGACACTTCACTGGACAGGAGAGACAAAAAGCCCGTCATATGACAGGTCACACTGTTTTTCCACGTGTCATCATAATGGAGATATTGACCTCTGAACTTCTCATCAGCTGCTCCAATAATAGTAACATAAAGTCCCATCAGGAAGTCAGCCATGGTAAGGTTGATGATAAACGCATTGAATCCACTCGATGAGCTTGTCTTTCTTCCAAACAATCGTGCACAAAAGCAGAGTATGTTTCCTGACAGGGACACACAACTTACGAGCCAGAGAAACACACGGTATGTCCATGATTGCAGTAAATCTTCACACGATGAAATCTCGTCCTTTGGGTGCAAAGCAAAATCGGTTGTCAAAGTTATGTGGAAGAACCACATTGCAACAAAGTTTATAGTTTCCTGTCCACATAGAAAACGAGTGATAGAGATGTGTGTGAAAATGTCAGCTTGAAACACTTTCACCGGACTGCCATCCATGTGCAGTTCAGTCAGATGAGGCATGGGTGGAAAACTACTGAGGAAAGTGTGAATGGAAGTGGAAGTCAGATTCAGCTTCTCTATGCGGTGAAAGGTAAGAAGACTTGAAGATCAAGCACTGTGAGTGTGGTATGTGACAGGTCTATGGTTGTGAGTCTGTTTTGCTTGTCCGTGAATGGCTGGTCCAGGAAGAGATAGGTTAGAGGGTTTTTAGACAGCAGCAGTATTCCTAAATGTTTAAGTTCGAGGAAAGGTGCCAAGCTGACTTGTGTCAGTTTGTTTTGACTGAGATCAAGATATTTTAGATTCGGGAATGTCATGTTAGGGATGTGGGTAATAGAACACCGGACAAAGAGGACGTGAATGAGATATATGCTGTTGCTGACATCAGACAGTGTCATGCCAGAACCTGTGGCATCCAGGTAACGGAGCTGAGGGAAGAGTGCTGCAAGGAATGGCTGACCACACTGAAATGTGTAGCCTTGACACTGGCAGTGTAACGGACACGTCACGTCACACAGTAAATTCATCGTCATGCAATGGGCAGTGAGACCATCCATCACATAAATCATCACTGTGCAAACATATAGTGGAAGTTCTGCATCGAAACAGACCAGGGCATGTCATGTTCGCACACCCCTCTTCGTCCTGGTGGTCAATACAGTCATACATTTCATTGCACCGTGTGTAGACAGGCAGGCAGTCACTGAACTCACCAGGACACCGATAGTGACTAGCAGGACAAGAGTCGTTCAGTTTCATTGAATGTGCTGAAAATGAGCTGAACTCTGTCTCATAATTCAAATCGATAAGAACAGGGGATGAATAAGGTTTTATCTTCACGCGCAGTATGCGTGCTGCGTTATTTGGACAGGAAAGTTCGTCTGATTCATCCCAGCAATCGAACAGTTGGTTGCACACTCTGATATGTGACACACACTGACCACTGGAACACATAAATGTGTTCACACATGGATGGTGATCACAGAAAGATTCATCAGTGTTATCCTGACACTCTGATACAAAGTTACACACCAGGGTGTATGCTAACACACGTTCATCACTGCAGGTAAATAAAGGAGTTAAGGCGACGTGGTGATCTGGTGAGTAAGCGTTTCTGTTTACGTCAGAAAAGTGGTGAACAAAGGTGCAGGATGTATCAGTTTGACAAAATTCTTTGTATAAATTATGGTCACACAGGAAAAACGTGTATGTCATATGGCCCTCATGGCATATAGTCATAGAGTGTGGCCTCATTGGAGAGCGAGTCAAAACAAATATCTTTGAAGGAGACAACCTCGTATTACATGCACTTTTATTGAACGTGGATGTACATATTGCATTAACATGTTTTGAAGGTGCAATCAACGTGTTACAAAATTTTGAATTAAACATAACATATGAATCATATTTCAGAGCATGATAAAGCACTGTTTTGTCTTCACTGATCACAACTTGCCTATACAATGAGCGCAATGGCGTTCTGAAGATGTTTATGTTCACGGAATAGAATGCTACGTCTTTGCATGTTCTCGTTCTTTGAAGACCATGATTTAATTCATGCACGCAGGTAGGAGAGGTCAGTGTACCTCCAAGTGAAACGCAGTAGTCAGTAGTTGTTTCGTTGAGGTCCGTTTTACAACTGTCATTGACAAATTTGCACAAGGTTTTATGAAACGTTAAACGGCCTCTACATGACCAGTCCAGTGTGTAAACTTGATCAAGACTGACTGAACAGAACTCTGCTTCTTTAAATAAATATTGAGGTAATTTTCTAAGTGTTCACACCCGCCAAAGCATGCAAACATTGACACACAATATTTTTATATTGGTTTATATGTTCCCAGTGGGTCTACTGCTTTTAAGTAAATGTAAAACGTTTCTAAAACATTCTAGTCAAAATCTAACGTTAATGAAACAGTGTGAATATGGGAGTGACTATTTCCATTGAACTCGTTTGAAGACAAATGTTTTAAATATGCTTTGAAGACATTCACATTCTCGTCCTTGCCATGTTGTTGAATGGTCTTTTTTTCCCACTAAGCAAACGTTTGGTTTTTCCCTTTCCATTTTACAGATGATGCAGAGTAGTGCGAATTATATATTAAAACGTGGCAGCTGATAATTTTTTGTGTGTAACAATCATTACAGGAAATATGGAGAAAAAAATAAGAAAATCATGCTGGTTGGCAGGTCTCATTCAAATGAAACAAACGATTTATTTTAGATCATACTATCATTAGAGTCTGAGTAGCATCTGAAAACTAAAATAATTATCAGCTTGAAAAGCTTTTTAATCAGGCATAGAACTTCACACACATCAAACCATATTACCCTGGAAACATTGTCACTTTGCAGCTCAGTTTCACGGTGAAGGACAGCTTTTGTATCAGGTCTGAAGATGATATTATTGTCTGTTTTTTTCTTCTTTTTTATCTCTCTTCAACGGAAATCTGTAATCAGGTTTAATTACGTAACTAATGATCTTATACCGATCTTGTGTGTCCTTAGAGATTATAACAAAACATAATAGTTTTGATGTTTTTTTATGATAGTTTTTGATATTTAGTCTGGTAGCCATTAAAATTGATGTTGCCACCATTTTTTTTTTGTCCCTAAGTAGTTTCAGAATCCATCAAGTTTTGTCAGGTGTCCAAGAGGAGAGGTGGTAGGCAACCCAAAAGCTTGAGAAATGCGAGTGGAAGAAAAAAAAAGACAATGATATATATATATATATATATATATATATATATATAAAACAGTGAAAGCGTTAGTATCACCAGTGACTGTAATTGTCTTCATACACAGCTACTTTCAGCTACCATATATGTAACCATTCAGCAAGATAGGGCAATTTATTGCATCAAAAAGAGACATTATACGTGTTTTTCTTCTTTGTTTGTTTTTTGTTTCAATCGTTTTTCTTTCAATCGTTTGTTCGTTTTTTTGTTCGTGTTTGCTTTTATGAAGGGTTTGCCTTAGATTTTGTTTCTAGATTACAGGATGTTGCATTTGTGCCAAAGTGACACTCGGTGGATTCACATTTCCCTGATACAACGTGTTGTGCCAGCTTCTGTCAGAATTGATGAATTAGCCATTTTTACACGGTTGACTAGGGCAAGCTATCTCCACTACGAATACCTAAAAATGCATATCCATTCTGCACCAGACTGTGACAAGAATCTAGGCACTGAGCAGTGAGAAGCTCAAACAGATGTAAACTGCTTCATGATACGCCATGTCGTCTCCCATTGGGTGAAAGGAGAGGTTGTCCATACCAAGAGTCCTCCATCTGAAGAAAAGTCGCATGATGATCTTAGATTATTAAAACCTAAGAAGATCAGGATTTCCAATCGCATACGTCAACCTGTTCAGATTCATGAAACTGTTCTAGCTCATTCTAAAGGAGAACAATGAATTGCTTTTCTAACCGAACTGGATGAAAATTTCAACTTTCTAATGAGGAATCTATTTATGCAGTCATCCAGTGCTGATCATGTGAGACATTTACAACTGATGGACGATAGGGGATAGGTTAACCACGCACAAGCCAAGGCCACAAGGGGTATTCATAGGCTGTCAGATTTCTTCATATTAACACACTATGTTAACATATACGTAATGTAAGGAAAGTAAAAACTCACACTGAAACATTAACAAATATGGGATGAATGTCACTGTTTCAATGGAAATCTATACTGTATAAGCAAAATTAGTATTACAAAGATCAATGACTCTTTGATGAGTTTTCAATTGGAAACGCATTTCGCTAACGATCCCATATATATGTACATAACTGAGAGAGAGAGAGAGAGAGAGAGAGAGAGAGAGAGAGAGAGAGAGAGAGAGAGAGATCTCTGGGACGCCTATGGTACACAAAGTTGAGTGACATACTTTTTTGAGCTCTGCTTTTTTTTCTTGTTTTTCTTCCAGTTGTGTGTAGTTCTGTGTTTTGTCAGTTGGCAGTGACTTTTATGGCAGACTATGCCTGCTGCATCGCTGACCTTTAGGTATGTGTGTGGTGTATTTGCATATGTTTTCGTAGCTTTCATGTTGAAACGTATGGAATTTAAATCCGCCATGAAAATGTCTGTGCTGAAGTTGAGATCGCGCATGGACGATGCTACTCTACGTCTGTTACTGTCTCTGTTCTGCTATGGAAATTTGCTTCAAAGGTGTGGTGACGTGGAGCTGAATCCAGGACCTCTCACTAGTCCAACAACAAGCGGTAAACCCTTGTATAGAGCGCCAGAAATGCCCGTAGAGACAGTACTCATGGACATGGCTCTATCCCCGCTGCCTCTGCGATTCCGTCAGATCCCACTCTAGAAGACGTTGAGACCATTTTGAATGATCTAACTGGTAAATTTGATCGGCTCGGAGAGGACATGAGTGACGTGAAAAAAAAAAATGTGTGCAAATCTGCAGGACGAAATGTCTGGTGTAAAACAGGAAATGTCCGCCTTGAAACAAGACAATGACGAGATGAGGAAAGAGAACACGAGACTCGCCACTAGGGTGGAATCCTTGGACAAGCAAATAGACGATCTAGAAAGGAGATCGAAGAAAAACAACAAAATCATCCATGGTATCCCTCGTAAAGCCGGTGAGTCTTGGCAAGAATGTGAGGAGCTGGTGCAAGACATGATAACATGATACGCTGGAACTTTCAAAGGGCATTCTTTTCGACCGTGTGCACCGTCTGAATTCAAAATCGAACTCCAAATGACTATTTGCTGGCATCAATAGATTTTTTTTAACTAATGTGTAAACAGATGACTCTGAATGTGATGGAAAGATGCGAGTCTGACCACCTTCCGCTATTACTGCGCATTGAAATGCAAAATGTTTAGTCACGTGACAATTCTGTTGCTAATATAGATGGTAATGAGTGTATTGTTAAATATTGCTGGAACCAAGTCTTTAGTCAACAGATTTATTCATCAATGAATTCATCAAATGCTCTAGAAAATTAAATGTCGCTGAAAAGTTTATTTCTGTAGACGTGAACGAAGCACTACATTTGTCCAACACAACTGTCAAAGAGCAAGCAGAAATTATGAGGAAAGCTATACTAATAAACAAGAATGTTATACAGAATTGATTTGACCAAGAATGCAGAGTAGCAAAACGTAAACTTCGTAGAATATTCAGAATTTTTTAAAAACAACAGATAGAAATGACAGAGTAGTGTTCTGCATTGCAAAAAGGGAATATAAAAATTCAAATGAAAGAAAACAGAAAGAACCTAATGATTCCCTTTTGAATGATCTTTTTTCTTCGGCCAAAATCATCAGCAGTAATTCTGGAATAATGTACACAAGATTTCTAAAAAGAAAATCCGACTTAGAAATAACATTCCAGTGCAGGATTGGTTCTTACATTGTTTAATTATCTATTTGATTTATCCTGACGATTGGAAAGTTATTTAAGGAAGAGGAGGTAAACGATGTAAATAATTATAGAGGCATTTCTTTGTACAATGTACAATTTCTTTGTACAATGTATGTAGTAAACTTTATAGTTCAGTTATTAATAATAGACTTTATGAATTGATATCTCGAATGATATAACTGGTGAACATCAAGCAGAATTTTAAAAAGGTTATTCTACCAAATACCTAGTCTACTAGCTGCAGTTCAAAACAATTTGTAAATAATATGTAGCTGTATGTGGCTTTTGTAGATTTTGAAAAAGCTTTAGATTCAATTTTACAGAATGAATTATGGCCTATTCTGTTTAAAAAATTGAATAAAAGGTACATTGTGTCGTTGTGTAAAAAGCATCTATAAAGAGGTAAAGGCAAGAATTAGAGTGGGAGCAAAATTATCAGATTTTGTTAAATGCACAAAAGGGTTAAGCAAGGGATGTTTGTAGTCCAGTGTTATGGTCTCTGTTCATAAATGAATCGACTTTGAGATTATTAAAAATGGACGACATGGTGTTACTTTTGATCTCTTGGAACCGTTTGTATTACTTTTTGCTGATGACATTATTTTACTGTCTACAAAAGTTGCTGGTCTTCAAAGGCAATTGAACAGCTTGTATTCAGCTGCTACTAAATTAGAATTAAAAGTAAATATGAATAAGGCCAATATTATTGTGTTTCGTAAAGGTGGATATTTGACACGTAATAAAAAAATGGACCTACGGGGGAAAATTCATAGGTGTAGTCAACGCATACAAATATCTTGTTTTTTATTTCAAGACCAGATCAAGTTTCACTTTTGGGTGTCAAGATATAGCAGATAGGGCGAAGACAGCTGTCACAGTTATTCGATTTCAGGTGCAGCCAATATTACAGAGTGGAAGTGAAATTAGGGATCTCGCGAAAAAGAATGTTGAAACACAGAATGTTCATTTGAATTCAATGAAAAGATTTTTGAATGCCGACAATCGCACACCAAATGATTTAGTTT
>JADBJO010005130.1:15000-30389 GCA_016801955.1 Conus betulinus
GATTTTGACATCTGACTACAGATTTTGCTGTAGCAATGCACTTCCTTCTTATTCACTCAAAATAAAATGTCGAGCACCTCGCACCATACTTGCTTCATGTAAAACGCTGCTGCCATCCAGACTATACAGAATTTTCTTTTGGTCAGGCAGTATGTGTGCCACACTAGGGAACTTATTCAGCTTACTACCTTCATTTGTAGCCAGCAAACTGTTGAGAGAAATTTCTTGGTAGCCATCGTACAACTGCAGTTTTTCTTAACATCTGTATGGGATGCCACGTGCACACAAACCATTATAGCTGATAGAATGTTGAAGGGAAATACCTCCAAACAGAAAGAGAGTGGATTCGTAGCGTCATGTGCAAGGTAAGTGGCTTCCTATGGTTTGTGTCCAACGAAGTGTCTGTTCTAATGATTACATTCATCATTCTGGATCATGCCATCATCCTTTGTCTTCCTGGTAAATCAGCAAGACACGGAATGCAATTCACATTTTCAGCCTGTTCTGTAGCTTGGACTGTTGGAATCATGTTGTCACTGATTCCGTTTCTTCCTGGTCTCTCTCAGTGGGGTTTGCATGGTCAGTCGGGTCTGTGTCGTCCGGTTCTGTTTTACTCGTTATAATGATGGCCAGACGTTTAAATGGTTTACGGTTGTTTTGATTGTCAATTGTATTTTGTGCATAAACATAGTGGGTTTATTACTGTCGTCCACAAACGGTTACCTAAATACAGAATCACTCTTGACCCCAATAAACGTTGGCTGTACCTTTCAGCCCACTTGACATCAAAGCTTGCAGTTACAAGCGCTGTGTGTTGGCTGACATTGGGCGTGATTATGATGATGACTGCCGCTGGTGTCACGGTTTTAGACAGTGTCCGTCAGGCCATGGGTGTGTTTGTGTTACCCCTGAACTCTGCCCTCTTTCCATTTCTCTTTGTGTGGACTGTGGCAGCAGAGAAGTATGGGCAAACGAAGGAAGAGAAAGTACTGAAAATTTTAAAATCACGAATTATCTGTAAGCCGAAACGTTGAATAAATTATTGTGTTTAAATAGTTTACAAAGAAGTAGACATGCGATAAATGAATAAACAAATAAGCAGATCCTACTATTAATGGTGCAAAATTATGTTCAAATAGTTTTAGAATTGAGAAAAAATCTATAAAGCCATCATCTCCTAGGCTGTCATTATTATTTCACTTTCCAAATCATTCTGCTTCTGTTCAGATAAACCCAGTAAGTCATCACAGAGAACAAGAATCGCAATGTCCTGCTCTCCTTATTTTAGCATTCAGTCCTGTTAAAAAAACCCATGGGCTTCTTTTGTTATTTCATCTTGTTCTGTGACCACCGAGTCTCATTAATTTCCAAAATCTTCTGCTATACATACATACATATACATATGTATGCATAGATACATACATACATACAAACACACACACACATATATACATATGTACATCTCTCTCTCTCTCTCTCTCTCTCTCTATATATATATACAATTATAAACGAAGCTTGCTCTTATGTCTTAGATTGAAGAAATAGGGTGGGATAAGCATTTTATATCTGGAGTGGTAGATAATTCTGCCTAACTAAGAGTAAGTGCCTGAGTGGGTGAATGGAGAATAATAAATGCTTCTCAGAATGAGCCTTCAGCAAGCTTATGGTCTCCAAGTGGTAGAGAATCTCCAATGAGAAGGAAACTCAGTAATACATAACTCCTGGTCAGTTACCGGTATTTCGAAAACTGATTGTTTCTCCTCAGTGACCGCGGAAAGTGGTAACTTGACTCCTCTGCCTTTCCTGTTTTAAGCAGCAGAATACTATCCCCCAAAAAGGTAGGTGTGCAATACCGTAGTATGATTGTTGAGTTTTCAAAACACCAACCAAGGTGCCACATACGAAGCAAAACAAAATCATGAAAGATCAAAACAAGCTACATTTTCTTGTGAAAAGTAGAAAGTATAAAAAGATAACCTCTTAAGACACAAGTGCTGAGGGCCAGTCTTGGAATGAATCCACAAGGGACTGAATTACAATAAACTAATAAATTCCAAGGATAAGTAACCAAGCACCATTCCAGCAACTTACAGAGCAGCTTGGTGTTGTAATGACGCAAGAAATATTCAATTATAAACAAAGCTTGCTCTAATGTCTTAGATTGAAGAAATAGGGGAAGATAAGCATTCATATCTTCAGTGGTAGATAATTCTGCCTAACTATATGTTTGAGTGGTGAATGGGGAATAACAAATGCTTCTCAAAATGAGCCTTCAGCATAGGAAACTATAACTTACTGAAGGCATTAGTTTAGTGTGTGTGTGTGTGTGTGTGTGTGTGTGTGTGTGTGTGTGTGTGTGTGTAAAGGCTAAAACAAAGAAACGTTCATTCCAACAACTTCTGAAAATGTGTGCAGCACGCTGCTTCAAACCCATACAATGCTCGAGCACATCATAAATTGTTCACACGATGACATCTGCATTCACCAACACAACGTGTCCAACCAGTTATAGTAGCAGTCTGTTTTGAAACAGTAGCACATGTAAACAAGAAATATCATGCTGGGGAGGTCGGTAAGTGTGTGTGTTACAGATAACATAGTAGTAACATGCACGTGGAGCGGCATGAGTAATATCATTTATATCACATCTCTGTACAAGTGGTGCAGGTGAGCAAAATAGGGAAACAACTTTCTTCTGTATGATTCTGAACTCTGATGGCAATACAGCTCTGGTGGAAGTGAGTTCCAGGGAATAGGACCAGAATGACACAGATTTGTTCTAAATAGGTCAAATCAAGATTTCTGACCTGGGCGTTGTACAGCTTTTAGAATTCATGCTAAAATCAGATTTGATAGTTTGCTGGGCTAATCAATTTTTCACAATCAGAGGCAAACGCAGGTACACACACACACACACACACACACACACACACACACACACACACACACACACACACACACACACGCACGCACAAACGCACGCAACGCACACACACACACACACACACACACACACACACACACACACACGCACGCACGCACGCACGCACACACACACACACACACACACACACACACACACGATCCTGCGAATACACATACACACACACACACACACATATATACACACGCACGCACGCACGCACGCACACACACATATCCACACACACACACACACACACACACACACACACACACACATACACACACACACACACACACACACTCGTGCACAAGTATAGGCCTACTGTTGACAGTAGGGATGTCCACCCAAACTTCTCAGCATCATCAGATCCTTTCACGAAGACATGAAAGGCAGTGTGGTCTGAAACACGCATTTGGTCCTTCAGCTGAAGGTATCTACCTCCGAACCTGGACAGACGGAAAGCTCTTCAACCTTTCCAGATTACGAGCCAAGACTAAAGTCAAACTGAGGTGCCTGCGTGACTTCCTCCTTGCAGACGATGCAGCAGTAACTGCCCACTCAGCCGAGGACCTACAGCAGTTCATGACTTGCTTTAGCGATGCCTGCCAAGACTTCGGGCTTACCATAAGCTTGAAGAAAACACAGGTCATGGGACAGGATGTTGACTCTCCCCCAGTCATCAGCATCAATGACCATGAACTGGATGTCGTCCATGATTTTGTTTGTCTGGGCTCAAATATCTCAGACACCCTCTCACTTGACACAGAGCTCAAAAGGCGCATCGGCAAGGCAGCTACCACCATGACCAGACTGACAAAGAAAGCATGGAACAACAGCAAGCTGACCGAGCGCACGAAGATCCAGATCTACAGAGCCTGTGTCGTGAGCATCCTCCTGTATGGCAGCGAGTCTTGGACTTTGCGTGACCGACAAGAGCGAAAGCTCAATGCTTTCCATATGCGTAGCCTCCGACGCATTCTGAACATCACCTGGCAGGACAAGATCCCAAACAACACTGTCCCGGAAAGAGCCGGATGCACCAGCATGTACATGCTGCTGAAACAGAGACGTATGCGCTGGCTCGGCCATGTCGTGCGCATGGATGATGGATGGTTCCCTAAAGACCTCCTCTGTGGAGAACTTGTTTAGGGAAAACGTCCCACAGGCAGACCACAGCTGCGATTCAAAGGCGTGTGTGCAAGAGGACCTAAAAGCCTTGAAAATTGACCAGACCAACTGGGAAGCAACAGCCCTCGAAAGGTCAGCCTGGAGACAGACTGTGCAGAAAGGTCTCTCCAAGTTCGAAGAGAGACACTCGCTCAGCAGCACAGGGAAAAGAGAATGAGAAGAAAGGCTGCAGCCCAGGCAGACAGACCAGCATCAGACTTCACCTGTGCCCTCTGCCACAGGGGACTGTCATTCCGCATCGGACTGGCCAGCCACACCCGTCGCTGTACCAGAATAGACACCTAGAGTGCAACTCCATAGTCTTCCGAGACTGAGGGATGCCTGTTGACCGTTGACAGACTGGAGGTAAGGGCAGGATGGTGTTGAACAGCACTGTCAAAGATGTTACCATTGGAAGGACGTTCTTCTAATCCATCGGTTGTGGTGGCGACATTCTTCTTGTTCTCAGTGTTGATTGAACATTTTCTTGTAGAGTTCTTTGAAGAAGCACATCGCACTGGTTGAGTCCTGGTTTTGGTCATGACTATACATTACGAGAACACAACTGTCAGCGACGTGGGTTAGTTCACTTTCTCCTCCGCCCGACCTCCCTGACGTTCATTTCAGAGCAGCGATCTTGTTGGCACTAGGGTCCAGTGCTTTCTTCATGCCTTGGTACATGGCACAGATTTTGCCACAGTCGGCGGGGGTCTGGATGCCCTGGCACAGGTTAAGCCACTGCTCGTCGGCACACTTACGCATGGTCTGCTTGGTGTTAATACGAGCTTTATGGGAGTGCAGCTAGTGTCTTCTTTAAGGGCTCTCTCTTGTGATTAAGGAGTGCGGCTTGCTCAGCAGTAATGACTGGCACTTACTTCAACAATTCCTGCTTCAAACCAGTCTTTCGTTCTTTCTTTGACAGGCACTTATTTCAACAATTCCAGCTTCAAACCAGCCTTCGTTCTCTCTTATTCTCTTACCAAAGGTGTCTGAGGCAGATGGGTGGGTCACATCACGGATATGGTTCCACAGCAATGAAGCGCTTCTGTCGAGCAGTCCTCTAGGGCCTTGACATTGGCTCTGGTGAAGCATTCACGCAGTTCGGGCACTGACGTCACGGCTGTGTTGATTCGAGGACATCCCTTCTGCTTGGAGCAGTGAAATTTCATGGGCCAAAGACGCACCTTGCTATCAACCAGGTAGTGGTCAGTGTCGCAGTTAGCACTGTGGTAGCTGCGGGTGATGAGGACATGGGTGAGAAAGGGTCTTTGGGTGATCACGAAGTCCAGATGCCAGAGACGGGATCTGGAATGCCTCCAGGACACTCTGTGGTGCCGCGTGATGGAGAAGAAGGTTTTGTGATACAGAGGTCGTTGTAGTAGGAGCAAAGCTCAAGTAGCCACTGTCCATTCTCGTTGAGCCTGTCAATGCCGAATTGGCTGATGCAGTGTTGCCAGGAGCTGCGGTCTGCACCAATCCAGGCGTTGAAGTCCCTGAGGAAGAACAAGTGCTCCTTTGTACATACTCTCTCCGATCTTGGCTTCCAGCTCTTCATAGAACTCATCTTTAGCCTCGGCTGTAGAGCAGAATGTGAGGGCGTAGAACCTAAGGATATTTGTTGGTCCCCAAAAGGTCATGAGCCAGAGAGAGAGGATTCACGCTGCACCTTTGGAAGATGGTTCAACTGAGGGTAGGAGAGAGTTTCGCACTGCAAAACAGACGCCATAATATCCACTATAATTCATGTAATATCATTTCAAAGCGTCTAACAATTTTACTTCCTCGAAAAGTTCTTGAGTCTGATATAAACACAATGAAACTTAACAGCATGTAATTTCAGAAATATATTTTAGTTACTTTCTTTATGTGGCAGCCATTTCTTTTTTCCCGGACTTGTTGGTTACTTCTGGCCTCTGGAACTTTTCCAGCATGATACTCAAAGAAAGCGCCAGTTCATGGCTCAGTCCCCTTCCTGTCAGTAAAAGATTGTCGTCTTGAACTGGAGAGAGTAGTGCTCTGATCTAAGCACCCTGGGAAACATTTTGTTAGATGATAATTTCATTGAATCGAGAGGTATATGGTTAAACAACTAGTCATTGGGTGCCGCATGTTTAATTGGATTGATATTTGTACTGTCTTAAAGTATGTTTTAGAACAATTAGACAAAAAACCTAAAAACAAAGCAAACACACACAAAAAAGGAAAGAAATGCACATAACTTTTCCCGCAGATATCTAGTTATGTGTGGAATTAAAAAAAAAGCGTAACCATGCAGAGCGATATTGTTGTCTTTGCTGTTGGAGAGCACCAACGTAAGAAAATTTGGTAAAATGAGACAGGAGCTATAAACACATTGTAAGGAACAGTGTCCATATTCCTGGCCATTTGGTGTGTAATGTAATGCGATCTACTTACGCAAGTATGCATATATGTATGAATGTATATATTTATGCACGTATATACGTATGTATGTATCTATGGATGGATGGATGTGTGTGTATGTATGTATGTATGTATGTATGTATGCATGCATGTATACATGCTTTTCTGTCTGTCTGTCTGTATGCATGTATACATGCTTGACTGTCTGTCTGTGTGTCAGTCTGTATGTATGTATGCACGTATCTATGTATGGCTGGCTGGCTGTAAAAGAATATGCCGATAAAAGATAAATGCTAATGAACAGAGAATATCTTGAAGTATTTATCAGTTTACCCTCTATGCCCTGGCCCATTAAGTCAGGAAACTATTGAAAAGAATATTCTTAGATACTGATCAGGTCTACATTCTTCCACTTTGGTCCCAAGTCATGAAAAGCACGCTGGTTTCATGTAGGGAACTTCAATGAGTTAAGTGAGCGAATAACAATGGGTGACTGGCATTTCACCATGAGGATGGTCACTTGTCTCGGGAGACAGAGTGGTCAGCAGCATCGTACGTGGAGATGATGGGTGGGGCATAGCTCGTGTGTAGTGTGCATGCGTTTGTACATGTGCTCATATGTTGTGTGTGTGTGTGTGTGTGTGTGTGTGTGTGTGTGCGTGCGTGCGTGCGTGCGTGCGTGCGCGCGCGCGTGCATGTGCATGCAAGGTGTAACGTGAATGTAAAGCAAAGGCTACGATTGACCTGATATAAAAATGTTTAACCTCCAGGCAAGATGATGTGATAAAGATTGTAAAGGAGATTATGAAAGATTTGCAATTCTGCAGTTAAAACGATTGGATGAGTGGATTAACAGGAAGACAAATTAATGTTTTGTTTTCTCTCCAGGAACGTTTCCTGATAAAGAACTGGACAAACTGATTTAGTTTTCGAGACGAACACAGGCACAGGTCACACCATTGACTTGA
Organism: Conus betulinus; assembly: GCA_016801955.1. Classification (NCBI taxonomy): domain Eukaryota; kingdom Metazoa; phylum Mollusca; class Gastropoda; order Neogastropoda; family Conidae; genus Conus; species Conus betulinus. The sequence continues at coordinate 22,444 of JADBJO010005130.1, forward strand.
CACAGTTGAATCAACGGCAGGTTGCTCCAAACTGAATGTGATTACATGGCATGGTTGAGACCAACCAGAAAATAGAACAACATTGTATTTCATGAGGACATGCTTTCATTCATTCATTCATTCATTCATTCATTCATTCATCATTCATTCATTTTTTTCTTTCTTTCTTTCTTCCTTCCTATCTTCCGCCCCCTTCCCTCAGCAGGGCTCCATGAAAACCTTGTTTACAGATGTTCCACCTGAGTGATCTTTGATTTTCTGAAACAGATTTAACATTTTTCAACTGATCTGAGATTTAACAGAGGAAAGAATTTTGACCAAACTTTGGATGTGTTTTCAGAAAATGTATTTTAAAGGATTGTGTAAATGAGTGATTTGTCAGCTGACTTCAACACGGTGATAGACCTGACGTGACCCTATGCAGTCGGCTGGGCTATAAGCAGCATTACCTTACCCTACCTTCCTTCTTTCCTTCCTTTCTTTCCTTCTTTCTTTCTTCAATTTCCTTCCTTCCATTTCTTCTTTCTGTATTCCTTCCTTCCTTCCTTCCCTTCTTTCTTTGTTTTAATGATACAGGATTTTTGATAGCACTGACTGGGGCCAACTATTGAAAGAAAACGGCGCTGAGTTTTTCTTGTTTTTAAATGAAAAGTTCTACGAATGAAATATGTGAAGTAGTAGTTACAGGTTATTCAATCTGAATAGTGTGAAAAATACTTTGACTTAAAGGTGGCTCTCTCTTCTCTCTGTCTGATTGAGTATCACTGATGAGCGAGCGTAAGTCTGATACACATCCAGGTACACAAATGAAATCACTAACACCAGTATACACTGGAGGATAATAACAGCATCTTCACAATCATGATGTGATCATCGTGCCTTTCGACCATCAGCTTAGTGGGAAGCAACAGATTTTACAACCAGCCTTGAGGCGGGAATGCCTTCATTAAAGGAAATGTTTGAAATGGACTGACTGCCAAAGAACGTCTCTGTGATGACGAGGAGAAGAAGCATTCTTTCGTTCAATGAGTTGTTCACAGAAAACACAGCGACTCACAACGCTGGGATCAGCAAGACTTTCTAAACGATGTGAGCCGCATGTTGCTGTGACTGGCCATGGGGTCTTGCCTGTTACAAAGGCCTATGGTGGCACTGGTCAAAACACCACGATCAACAGTGACAACAAGACTCGCCACAGCCTCCTTGGAGTCTGCAGCAGCAACAAGATCCCAGTGGCTGTACATCAAAACGAGACACTGATGTCATGTTTCATCCCGTCCTCAAGAAAACAAGCATGAATGCTTTTGTTTAAAGAGAAATAAAACCAAAAGAAAACAGCGTCAACAACAACAACAACAACAACAACAACAACAACACACACACACACACACACACACACACACACACACACACACACACACACACACACACACATGGATGTGTACAATCTATGAACAATTTCAACAGCAAGTTCAAACCTCGAATCTTATGTCAATGGTATTGCAGGTCCTTGTGTCAAACCAATTAAGAGCAATTTACTCTCTCTCTCTCTCTCTCTCTCTCTCTCTCTCTCTCTCTCTCTCTCTCTCTCTTTCTCTTAGTGACCTCCCCTGTCTGGCTGCCAGCAAGTCGAACTGTCTTCAGCTCCGATTAAATTTTGTCAATTTTTTTACAAACTTCCAAGAAACCAGTTGAAGGTCTGCCATCCAGTGTGTAAAAAAAAAACATGCTGAACGAATCGCTGCGAGACATGGTGACATCATTTTTCAAAACTGATGGTAGAGAAAATCATACTGTTGTCATGCCTGGGACTAAAAGCAATTTCAGACCGTCCCCCTGCCATGAAAGCCCAACGCCAACTGCGGTGTTCAGGAGAAAATGTGGAGACAGGAGGACAGGAGAAGGGGGCTGAACAACACAGAAATCAAAAGGCGAGTGAACGTGTTTTACCCCGTCCAATCTGTTCCTACCAGCCCCACCAAGGTTGTTCTACATCACCGACAAGAGTGAAAACAAGAATGGAGTGTCAAGTGCAGACGTCCGTCAGATTTCTGACCAGCCCCCTCGTCTGTACCTTTGCCTGCACCAAGTGCACAGTCCGACAATGGAACACAGAATATCCACTTGGCACAGTATGACATAGACAATGAAAAACTAACTTTTCGCCCAAAATTACAATTCTCATATGACATTGGTGTCGAAACTGAAAACGATTGTAGTGAGCGTGTAGAATTTCTGAAATAGGATGTGAGCACGTTCCGTCTGTAACTACAACACACACTTCCAGACATGACGCTGACGCCTTGGTTGCAGATGGAAATCTGTGTTCCACAGACCATGTTTGTGATGATGGAGATGTGAATGAGTCACCCGCAGCCCATTCAGACAATACCACAATAAGAGACATTGTGTCGTATTTAGAAGAAATGTCAAGGAAAATGGATGACTGCTTTGGTGCCTTGAAGGAAGAGGTGAAAGGCAGTGCAACACATAGTACAGGGGCTGAAAACGGAAAACTTGGTTCTTCACCACGACAGCTGCACTCTCGCATCTGTTAATAAACATTAAAAAAAACCCAACAACCTCTGATTGACTCTTATTTATGTTCGATGTTGAGAACTTAATTCTGTGTTTTTCCATGATCTGGACTCCTCTTCACGATGGACGTGCTTGTAATGTTATCAGTCATGCTTACTTCTGATTTTTGTTTATGCACAGTCCCTGTCCTCTTCGTCTGCCCTGTGAATGGCTTTGTAAAGCTTACACAGTAAATGAAATCAAGTCTCTCTCTCATGTAGATAGATAGATAGATAGATAGATAGATAGATGGATAGATAGGCTGATACATTAATTGGTTAATTGATTGATAGACAGACAGAAAGATATAAGATTAAGAGAAACACAGATAGATAGACAGACAGACAGACAGATTACATCACATATATTACATTACATTGCATCACATTACATTCCAAATATCCAGGAACCTGGTCACTAATATTACATGTGTTTATTTCTCCCAGCAGACCTTCGCAGAAGGAGCTGATAAATCCTCTTCCTTGGTCAAAGTCAGGATCAGAATTACAGTGACGTATATCCTCCCCATGAACATGATGAAAGGATGCGGTCATTTCTACATCCATGTCCTGAAATACAAAGTATATGTTAATAATCTATAGAAAAAAAAGAAAAAAAAAATCTTCATAATACCGCTCTTACCACTACCACTACAAGGATTCTATTCCAAGCCAGCCGTAGACTCATTTTGGCACATATCAAAACACTCAATTCATCCCTGGAATCTCTCTCCCGTCTTCTCCAATATTTCAAACAACAAACCACCATCATCATGCCCATAGCCACTGCTTCAAGACTCAGACAGGTCATCCATACACACAACCAACTCATTCACAATCACTGCCACCAGATTAAGCAAGACAAGTTATCGAAACTACAAAACAAATACAAGGCAAACCCAGACCAGTTGAGCCCCCCTACACACAACACTGACCCCTCTATCACCCATGAGCAACACCACCACCTTGTTCGCTGCATTCCTGATAATCTGACTCTCACCAATGATGAAAGATCAGTCCTGGCAAAAGGTCTGAAATTTATTCCCATTCAGCCTACCACCAATAAACATCAAAACCACGTTGTTGTTGAAAGATTCTTTAGAAAATTAAGATGGATGGCTGCACTTGATGGTGTGCCAAAGCCCCCTCTACCAGAGAGCTCAGACATTTTTACCCACCTTTTTCGAACTCCAGTACTTCGCCAGCCACCTCTTGACAAATCCACTGAAGTTGAACTCTACATCAAAAAGTGTAGAAAAGAAATCTCTCAAGTGAAATCCAAACCTGTCCGCCATTCCAACCTCTCATGGGATAAACAAAAAAAGCCCTTATTCACTGAGACAACGACAAGACATTGTCATCAAACCAGCAGACAAGGGTGGTGCAGTGGTGGTCTGGGACAAACAGCTGTACATAAAAGAAGCACACAGACAACTGTCAGACACAAATTTCTATACACCCACTCACAGTATCAACCCTCCCCCAACACACCAGAAACTCATCTCTCACCACAGTTAAACAAGAAATCAAAGATAACAAACTTACCGAAGACAGCCAAACTCCTGATAATGACAGACACCAAACAACCCACCTTCTACTTGCTCCCTAAAATACACAAAACCAATACACCTGGCAGACCCATTGTGTTGCATGCAGCTGCCCTACAGAACACATTTCACAGTACTTAGAGACTCTCTCCTCCAACCCATAGTACAAGGCCTCCCCACATACCTCAAAGACACTACACACACACTCAACATGATTAATTCATACAACACAGATCCCACTTTTCAACCCAGCTCTCTTTACACTTGATGTCGTCTCTCTCTACACTTCCATCCCTCATGCTGATGGACTGAAGGCCCTCGCATTCTTCCTTAACAAACGGCCCCCTAACCAACAACACCCTCCCACAGCTACACTGGTCAGACTTGCAGAATTAGTCCTCACCCTCAATACTTTTGAATTTAACAAACCATACATTCTCACAAATCAGTGGTGTTGCTATGGGAACCAAAATGGGACCATCCTATGCCTGCCTCTTCATGGGACACCTAGAACACCGCCTACTAACCTCTTACACAGGCCCAACACCAGAGCTCTACAAAAGATACATAGATGATGGATTGGGAGCCACATCCATGCCAGAACATGACCTCCAGAATTTCCTCAACTTTGCTCAGACCTTCCATCCATCCATCCAGCTGACCTACACCCTTATTTCAGATTCAGTTGTTTCATTTGTAAACGACGCAGATATTGAATGTGGATATAGAACCGATCATTCTGCAGTTTCACTAAGCCTTAAATGTAAAGAAACTGTCAAGCATAATACCTTCTGGAAATTGAATGTATCCCTTTTAAAAAGATAAAGAATACATGCATGAAATAAATATGGAGATTGAAAAGTCAAAGAGGACTATACAGTAAATGCAGTTGAAGAGACATTGGATGAAAATACCCAGCTTTCTGTCCCAGATGATTTTTCGATTTTCTGCTGATGAAACTTAGATCAAAAACAATTGCATATGCTACAATGAAGAAAAAGAAATTGGCAGATGAAGAGAGACAGCTAGAAGAGGATATGCGAAAACTGGAGAAAGTTGAAAAGAAAACGGGATAAGACATACTAATAATGGAAATGAAGAAAGAACAATTAAGACATATTCGCGAAAAACGTATGGAAGGGGTATTATTAAGGTCCAGGGCTAGATGGGTAGCTGATGGGGGAGAAAGTTAGTAAATATTTTTGCAATCTAGAAAAAAGCGACACTATGTTAGTAAAAACATGACTAGACTCATAGACCAGCAAGATAAAATTTTGATAGACCAGAAAGATATCATCCAAGAAGTGCAGAGATTTTATGAATCATTATATGCTGAATCTGTAGTAGATGATTGTGAGTTTAGAAACTTAGTGAATGATATCCCTTGTATAAACGAAATAGACGCGGAAAGATTAGAGGGAGAAGTTACGTTAGAAGAAGCTACGTATGTTCTGAGTAAAATGAAAAATAATAAATTTCCAGGCACAGACCACTTTAGTGCAGCATTCTTTGAAGTATTTTGGAAGAAACTAGGCAGATTTGTTGTAAGAGCACTTAATACGAGTTTTAGAAAGGGAGAGCTATCTTGTGCACAGAGAGAAGGAATTATAACTTCTATCCCTAAAGGTGATAAACCAAGGCAATACATAAAAAAAAACTGGAGACCTATCTCAATTTTAAATGTAATTTATAAAAATAGGATCATCCTGTATAGCAAATCGTTTAAGCAAGTTCTACCAAATATAATGATGAAGATCAAACAGGGTTTGTCAAAAACAGATATATTGGAGATAATTTAAGGTTGATATATGTTATGATAGCTTATATAGACAAACATAATCTATCCGGGTTGCTTTTGAATATAGAGTTTGAAAAGGCTTTCGATTCGATAAACTGGAACTTTATGTTTAAAGTACTGAAAGCATTTGGTTTTCAAGACGATATATGTAGATGGATAGGTACGTTCTATAAAAATATTAAATCATGTGTAATTGTGAATGGTCAGGTTTCGGATTGGTTTTAAAATTAAACGAGGCTGCAGACAAGGAGACCCTCTATCTCCTTATATTTTGTGTTATGCGTAGAAATATTGGCTATTATGGTCAGACAGAATTCCAGTATCTATGGGATCTCAGTGAACAATGTTGAACACAAGATTTCTCAGTACGCTGATGACACAGAGTTCCTACTCGCAGGGATAGAAGTTATTTTGAAAACTGTATAGATGTTCTTGATAGGTTTGGTTCTGTGTCGGGCCTTCATATGAATGTAGGAAAAACTAATGTCGTTTGGCTGGGAAGTGAGAAAAATTCTGAAATCCGTTATATGGAAGATTTAGGTATGGAATGGAATCCATCTAAATTCCGAGTATTAGGAATGTGGTTCACTAATGACCTGAAAGAATGTGTATATAAATTACTCGGAAAGACTAGCAGATGTAAAGCACTTATTCAAAATATGGGTAAAACGACAGTTAACATCCCTTGGTAGGGTAGCAATATTAAAATCTCTTCCTCTGAAAGTTGACACACCTCTGGTTACTATTACCAAACCCACCAGACATATTTTTTCAAACATGTCAACAGGCTTGTTACAAATTTGTTTGGAATAAGAAGCCAGATAAGATTAGCCGAAAAAAACTGCACATAAAAGTATCAAAGATGGCGGCATTGGTCTTCCTGAACTAAAATTTTTGTTTTTTTTATCTCTGAAGCTGTCCTGGATACGTAAAGCTGAGATGTCAACCCATAGATGGCGAAATATTCTGTTGTGTTTAACTTCCCTAAGTGGTCGCTTATGAAAAAAAATATGGTCCAGAATTCGTTTCCAAATTTACTAAGTATAATCAGTTTTGGGCTGAAGTTCTTGATGCGTATAAATTCTTTTATTACAAGTGTTCCCCCCAAAACTCCCACTGAACTTCTTGCCGAACCACCATTATGCCATAATAAGCGATTTCAAATCGGAAAGAAGTGCATTGTATCGAAAAAACTAAGTAGCAAAGATATTAACTGTCTCGCCCACTTTTTTGATGACAAAGGAAAGTTTTTGCCACATGCACTTTTTAAAGAAAAATATAATATAAATATTGATTTTGTCACACTTTTGCTGGCTATAAATCGACTATAATGGACTATGTGAAAACCTCTGGTATCACAATAAAAAACGATAAGTACATAAACTCATCATTGTGCTTTAAACATCTTTTCGCTATAAATAAAGGCCCAAGTTGTATTATGATATCATCATTGCGAATAATCCTAAGCCAAAATGTTGTGATAATGGGACATGAAATTGCTGATGCAAAATGATTGGAAATCCTGTTTTTGCACGCGCATAAGATACGTGATGTAGGGCTGCAGTGGTTTCAACTGAAAATATTACACAGGTGTTTTATGCACAAATGTTGTTTTAAAGGAGATTGGAATCGTTGAAAGTAATAACTGTAGTTTTTGCAGCACATCCAAAGATAGCATTGATCATATGTTTTGGAAATGTCACCATGTACAAGTATTTTGGAATGCTTTCATTGGCTTAATGAAAGAAAAATGTTTGAATGCTGAAAATGTCCTTTTGACAGAAGCACTCGTACTATTTGGCTATGACAATACAATTGTGGGCGACACCGTCTTTTACTTTATAATACTATTTGCGAAGCATTACATATACGTTTGTAAAATAAACAACACCCTGCCACAAATACAAGTATATTTATAAACAAATTAAAATTTAGATACAAAATTGAGGAACATATTGCATATTTGAAATTTAAACCATGCAGATTTTTTTGACTAGATGGCTGACATACAGACCATTGATGGAT